>JAOEGS010020157.1:4415-19853 GCA_025447755.1 Corythornis vintsioides
GATTATTTAAATATTTATTTAAATATTTATTGGCTGAGCTTGCAGCCTTGCATCAGAAGAGGTCTCCCTTACCCTCCTCACACACTTTCCACCCTCTGCTTTCCAACAGTTACTGGGAAGAGATAGGGGAGATTTCCCCCTTCTCTCCTGGGTTCAGTAAAAAACAACAGCTCTGTCCAAAAATCCCCATCAATAGGTGCCAAGGGAGCACCTCACACTGCCTCCCTCCTCCTCTGGCAGCACCATGGTCCCCAAGGACCTGCTGACACGATGCTCTGCCCCCCCAGAACAAAAGGAAGGGGTAGATGGTCCTTGAAATTTTCATTTCCAAGCCCCCCCACCAGCTGTACGTACCTGTCCTCCCGGTAGAGTGAGTACCAAACCATCACCAGAAACAGCACCAGTACCCCGAGTATCTTCCCACCTGAGCACAGCAGGGAGGAAAGAAAATCAGCATCAAGGTGGTGCCCAGGGTTGGGAAGATCAGATGTTTGGGATCTGCAGCCCACACTCTCCCAGGGGATGTGTTGGTAGACCCAGGGTAGTGGAGCCATTTCCAGTGAAGCTTCTCCCCATCCCAATCTCCGGGTGCCTCCACCCTGAGATTAACACAAAGCCCAAGGGCTCTCAGGGTACATGAGCCTGAAGGATCAAGGACCCCAGAAAACATCCTCCCCTCTGTGACTTCACCCACGATGCCACAGCCACAGCAAAGCGGTGTCCTGGCCCCAGAGCCCAATTCCCAAAGGCAAATTCCATCCCTCTGCAGAAAGAGGGAGAGAGGGCCCCCCCCACCCCCCAGGGTGGGACTCACGGGACTTGTTGATCATTTTTATCAGCAGGAGGGGCATCAGGCAAGGGCCGGAGCTCTCATCGCAGCTGGTCACCTGCAGCAGGGGAAAAAAAAAAAAAAGAGGGAGAAACATTGGATGAAGTCAAAATTCATTGGTGCCACCCCTGAAAACCCTCCCTGAGGGGCATAAGCCCCCCCAAGCTCAACCCGTCTGCCCAGTGCAGGGGTCCCCGAGGCCTCTATTGTGATTTAAAGTCACACTTCTCTGCCCCGCAGCCACCACAGGTTTGATTTAAGCAGTTTACAAAAGCCAGGCAAGCAGCCGTGGCTCCCACAGCTGCACAGGTTAAACACCGGAATTCCAAAGGAAAATAAATACAACAGTAATGAAAGAGGATTAAAAAAAAAAAAACCAAAACAAACTCAAACACAAGTCCCCGGTGGGGTTCCAACTGCAAAACCCCAAAGCACCCAAATCGACGCCCGTGGTGACAACCTGGGGGAGAAGTTTTAAGTCCAGCCCCAGCTCAAGCACCCGACTGGCACCAGCCACCGCGGGTCCAGGGTTGAATGTGCCACCTGCACCAGCACCATGCCAAGCAGAGGGACAGGAGCAGCCAAATGGCTCGAAGCCAAGAGCGTCACCTACTTGAGGAGCCTTCGATGCCTTGGATTCCACCATCCCAGCGGGGAGAGGCGGACGCCGCACGGTTAACGCGCGGGCGACGTTTGCCTTCCTCCGAAACCTCTCGCTCCTGGAACAAGGCAGCAAAAGAGCCTTTGGTTGGAGCTACCCCAGCCCCGTCCCACCATGCCGTGGCTGGACAATTAACTTACCGGTGGGTGGGAGAAGATCTGGGGAGAGGGGGGACACGGGGATGAATCATATGCTGAGCTCAGCTCAGAGCTGGGCTTGGCTTCGCCACTGAGCTACTTCTGGGTCCGGATCGAGGAGGATATGAAGCGTCAAATGCCCAGCCAAGAACAAAAGTGCACAACTGGGCTGGGTGAGGGAAGTCTCAAGGGATTAGTCATCTTGCTGGTTGGGGGGACAAGCACCCATCTCAGAACCTCACCCTACTGATGAACCCACCACCTGTCATCCTCACACAGACAAGAATGAGTGGAGGGCAAAAGGGATCAATAAGGAAGATAAATGGGACCAAAAGTCCCTCCCTCATTGCCAGTCCCTGAAATTAAATTAGTAGGAAGGGCAAATAAAAAGGAATTAAGGGCAATTAAACTGAGCTACAAGCAACAGATGGAGAAAACAGCATCCACTCAACAGCAAGGCAGAGGGAAGGGGACAGGCATGGGTGAGGTGGCACCTGGGGAAAAGTGTCTGCCTCCCCTCTACCACTTCTCCCTAAAACAGGGATCAAACACCTTCCTGGAGGAGAAATTGTGCATGGGCTCAGCCCCACCACCACCCCAGGAAGGGGGGGCAAAAGCTTGGGAAGAAACCCATAATTGCACCCTCGAAGGGTCAGAGCTGGGTGGGTGGGAGGGGGGCTCTTATCCCCTTAGATATAACATTTGCTTGGAAAAAAAAAGTAATATCAAGGTACAGTAAAAAGCAGATTGTGTTTTCTTGGGTTCTGGGTGGTGGTTTTTTTATATTTGCTCCCCAGCGCACAGCAAAACTGGGCACAAAAGCCCCTGAGGGGAAATCTGCCACAGCCAGAGCCCAGTAATGCTCCCTGGGGCCCCGAGCACCCCCATTCACCCAGGGCTGGGGTACTGCGGGGCATCAGTACCCAAATTTAGCACCAAATTCCCCTCCCAGCTCCCACCAAACACTTCTTTTCGCATCTCCTGCCAGCTTCAGACAGTGGGAAATAAAAAAACCTGCTCTCACCCCCCCTGTTTGCTTTTACATACCAGCTTTTGCTTTTTTTTTTTTTTAAATCAGAAGGCTTTATGATCTTTTCCCAGGCTTGTACGCACAAGCCAGGCCTGATGCAAAGCTTCGAAGACAAACAGGGTTAATGATCCCCGAGGTACACGAAGGGTGTTTAGTGAAGCGAACAAACCCCGTTTGATGATGAGCTCGGGGAATGCAAAGCAAAAACAGAGCACACCCAGACACCCAGGCTGCCCCCGTGCCCAGGCCAAAGCCAAGGGTGCTTTTGGAACGACTTCAAGCTCTTCACCCCCTCCCCACCCCCAGCCTCGTGCTACCAGATCTGCAGCCTAAACCAGAGTGACAACGTCAAGTGAGGAAGAGCTGAGCGCCCTGAGTCAGCTCCTGCCATCCTGAGGATGAAGAGCTGGTGGAGGGAGAGGTGCAAAAGGGTCCTGCCAGGCTCTGTGGTGCCCCTGGTCCTGCAGCACCCTCAGACCCCACAGCATCCCCTGGTCCTGCATCATCCTCAGCCCTTACTGCATCCTCGACCCTCCACAGCATCCTCCCAGTACCAAAACACAAAATCCCTCATCACAACATCCCCTTGGTCCTCCACATCATCTCCCACCACACCACCCCCCTGGTACCCACACCCCAGAACCCCTTTCCAAGATTCAATGCTTGCCCCTATGAGAGGGATGTGGCTGTGCCTCAATCCGAGCTCCCATGGGTTCCTACAGGGCATCGCCTCCTCTGCCAAGCCCCAGAGCTGGGGGGGAACTTCCCAGGTGGATTCACCTCCCCACACTTAGAAGAAGCAACCAAAAACAACAACAACAAAAAAACCCTTTTGCTTTGATGTCACCTCCAAAGCACTCTCGGGTTGAATATTATCACTGCATAAATGCTTTTAAAGCCCCACCAGCAGCCCATCTTCATAGACACATCTCCTCCTCCCCAGCCCAGTCATCCCTGGGATGCTTCCCTGGGTGAAAAGGATGCTCCTTGGAGAATGAGCATCTCCAATGGTTCTTCAGACCCCTTCAATCCCAGTCAGCCTGTCTCTCCCAAAACACAAGACCCACAAAAGCTAGGACAGGTTCGAGCCCCAAGGAAGCCGTTTCCAAGCCCCCATCCCACTGGTTTTCTCCATGCGGTAGGGCTGGGATCGCCGGAGGAGCCTGGCAGACGCCGGCTCCCCCTGCTGCTAGCTCGGCCACATTCTGCCCGGGCAAACCCACCGCCTGCTGGGGCCTGAGCACGACCTGGGAGGGAGGCAGCCGGGGGGAAAATCCCCCAGGAAAATGATCTGGTCAATGGGAGGTACTGCCTGGGCTGGGCAGGGCATCAAAGGCACCCCAATCCTCCACCTGGCACCCCAGAGGTTCCCCACCCTGGCTGCTGAGAGCTCCAGGTGCTGGGGGAAGTTTTCCCCAAGCTATGAAGGGAACCAAGAGCCAGAGTGAGGAGAAAAAAAACCCTCATGGGATTGCAAACCAGCCATGGCAGGGGGTCAGAAGGCAGCGGGGTCTGGATCTAACCCCCGCCAAGTGGTGCTGGGGCAGGTACCAGGGGTGCTGCAGTGGGAAGGGGTGCTGGGGAGTACCAGGGGTGCTACAAGGAGTTGGGCACTCCAAGAACAACTGGTCCGACTACTACAGATTGAGGTGAAGAAGGTGTTAAATACCCCATCCCTGGTCACCCTGCTCCCCCACCCAGTAAAGGATGGGGATTCTCCTCTTTTCGTTGCTAATCTATTTACATAAACATTTTTTTATTACACCCATAGCCAAATCAGGTTCTAGTTGGGCTTTGACCCTTCTAAACAACTTCCTTCACAAGAACTCCAGGGTCCTACAGAGTTCCTGCCTATTTTTCCACTTGGCCCCTTGAGGATTTCCTTTTTTAAGAACATTCAGCCTTCCTGGACCCCTCTGCCCTTCCAGACAACCTCCCGAAGGACTCTGTCAACCAAAGGACTTTCCAAGTCCTCCACAAGAACAAGAGCTGGAGCTCATGAGACATTTCCAGCTGCTTAGAGAATCTACATCTTGATCCTGGCTGGGTTAACCTGTAACAGACTCTCTGTGATATGTTGATCTGCCCAAAGTTCAGGGAGAGGAGTGGCAGCACTGTTTCCTTAGCCCTGTGGTATCCTGGAGATACCTGGCCAAACATTTCAGACAATGGGGGGGGGGGGTTAAAAAAACCCAAACATTTCATTGGCACATCAACCTTCGGAAAACAATTGCTCCTGATAAGGGTGCAATTTTGGAGGTGACAAGAGCAAATAAACTCAGGACAAGTTTTTCCACAGCAGAACTAATCCAGGCTGCTGTTTTGACACAGCATTGTTGGTTTTAATGTCCTCAGGAGGTGCTGCCCGACTCAGGCTGGTGCTGCCATCACCCTCTCCTATTTGGTTTTTTTTTTAATCTCTGCAGCAGTAAAAAACACAGGATGGGACCCAAATCTCTTCCTATGACCCCAAAACACCAGCCACACGGATGTACCTGAGCCTCCAGGGTAACCTCACACCATCAAAGGAGCCACAGGGCACCTCCACAGTGTGTCAGGCCACGTTATTATAGGCTACCTATTATTATTATTTACATTATTTAGGTTTCATCACTCTTTTCCTATTTAAAAATAAATAAATTAATTAAATAAAGGCCCTTTCTTGCCGGATGTGGCTCATGACAAGCCACAGCTCATAGCTGAGCTGCTGGAGAACTGGGCCACCTGTGAGGGGGCAATCCCACCCTAACGAGACCGGGATGGGGACCCAACAGTGACAATTCTATACTTGGGGAGGGGGGGGGAATGTTCGTCATCATGCATCCAGCCACCCCCCTCCTCCTGCCTGCTCCGGCAGGTTCCTGTTTGCCTCCACCATCACCTCATTGCTGTGTTTACTCCTCGGGGACCACCCACAAATGCAACTGCGAGAGCGGCTGTGGCAACACAGCTTTGAACCCACACTTCAGTCTAAATCCCTTCCCCCCCCAAAAAAAAATACAAAGCAGGAGGAAGGGGAAGGCAGCAAACTGGGGGTGCTGGCTGGGTGAAACCAACACCAAACCATCAGGGTGCTCCAGTCCAGCCCCACTCCAAATGTCCAGATCCCTGACAAGAGGTGGGTTACTGAGAGATCTCAAGCCCCAGGGCTGAGTCATCCCACAGGCAGCTACTGGTCCTGGTGGCTTTTGGCTATGGGGGTTGGGGGGAAGGTCACTTCTGGGGGGTCAAAAGCCACCTGCCCAGTCACCACCCCCTATGCAAGGCTGCAAGAGCCACCTTAACCCCCTGCAGAGCACCAGCTCTGGGCTTTCCCCACCATTTCCTCCACACCTCCTGTTTCACACCAAGCAACCAGGCTGCTTCTGGGTAGAACAACCCTCAGAGCCCCCACCCTTAAGCTACCAGTCCCCTGCCCCCCCCCCCCAAACCTCCGGGGTGAAGCAACCGGATGGATTTAACCCACTGCTTGCACCACCTCCCCAGCTCTTTTCTCCAGTGTTAACAGAGGAAACTCTCCAGAAACAACCAACCCTCTCCATCCCTGCACACCCCTTGGTGTCCCGGGAGCCTCAGCAGCCGCACCGGGAGGTAGACGCACGACTCAGGGAGCCCTCTCCCAGCATCCCCAGTGGTGGGAGAGGCTGAAGCTGGGGACAAGCTGGCACAGCTACTTACGGTCCGTCCTCTCGGTCCGGGCAGAGTGGGCAGGAGCTCGGTGGTATCTACGAGGCCATCCTCTCTTCCCCTGCAAAAGGGAGAACATTCTCAGGGCTACAGCAACCAGCAAGGAACACTCTGCTCCCCAGCCACCCACCTTCAGAGGAGCCCGGGGGGTGTTGGGGGGATCCCAGCTGACCCCCAGCTCCCAGCACCCTGGGGAGCCACCCCCAGGGCAGAGGATGTCTGAGCTCTCTGCAGAGCCACCCACCTCCTCCAGCAGCACCCGGGGCTGGGCTTCCAGATGCTTTTAAGGAGGAGGTGCAGCCCAGACTTTGCCACGTGTCTCCCCAGCACCTCTCGGCCTTTCCCACTGAAAACCCCTTCTGAGACACAGATTTTTAGGAAGCAAGTGATGGCCTTGCCTGGGGAAAGGAGGATGCAGTTCCACTCACCCTGGGGTGCTGCCCAGCTCTCCTGACACCCCTCTCTCGAGGATGCTCCTTAATCTGGCATCTCTTATCCCAAAACTTTACAAATTATATATCCTTTATGGAAAGAAAAACTCCCCCCAGAGAAGCTGCCACACACTGAAACCCTTCCAGCCTGCTGCCTTCCCTACAGGGACAGCTGCTCTGCATCTAGCTTAATTACCCAGCTAACGAGCAGCAAGGTGGGGTGAGGGGGGAAACCAGACAACCAAGTGATCTGAGTTTGCTGATGTCGGTCAGCTCTGAGACAGCTTCAGTCTCCCCACCCTGTGGTGGTGGGATGGAGGGGGCAAGGAGTCATGGCTTTCCCCTAAATAAACACGTTATGAACAGTCTCAGTCCAGTTTGGTGCAGGAAGGGGCTGCCTGGACAGGACCAGTAAGGCTTCCTACCACAGCTGCTGCCTGAGCCCTGGCAGAGAGGAGGCTTCCAAGAGGAAGATCTTAAGTGCAGGAGGTTTCCTCACCTCTCTCCATCTCCTCCAGCTATGAAAAGCAAAGATGAGAGATGCTGGAGGCCACCAAGCCTTCCCCAGGGCATCCTTTACTCCCAAAGTCCTGTTCAGTTTAGCACAGAGGGTACATCCCTGTGCAAGGCGTGGGGAAAAAAAAGCACTGAGCACCTCCAAGATGGCTTCTCCTATCAGCTGCAGCTGGGTGCTTCTCCCCAGGGCTTTCTGCAGACACACGGGGGTGACAAGGGACATCTCCTTCCCTCCCCAGCTCAGTTCTGCAGCTCTGCTTTCTCCTACCTCCACCATTTGCTAGACGGGAACAATTAAACCCGAGGGCTTGGAGCAATCAACAGCTAAATCGGTCACACAAATGCACCTTCCTGCACCAGGGTCTTGATAGCAGCCCCGAATCCACCAGAGCACCCGATGTAGCTGCCTTTTTATTTAGAGCCATGAATTATAGGATCCACTAACGAGGTTAAACTCTCCTCAGGGAGCTTCTGCTAAAGTACTTCATGGTGAAACATCAGCCCCTGCCCGCATGGAGGATGAGGAGGGTGCTCAGAGCTGCCTGGGGGTGGGTAAGGGGGTGCCGCCTTCCCTGCAGCATCTTCCCGGGAGGATTCCAGAGCCCTCAATCCCTTAAAACACATCGGCTCCACATCCAAGGCCTTGCCCAAAGCTGGTCTTTCCAGCTCGACTGGAAGAGCTGGGAGCTGGATCGCTGCCTGTCTCCCCAGGATTGTTTTCCAGCCTCCCAAGTGGTTCCTCCACCATCATTCCCAGCCCACAGTCCAGAAAAATACCCATCGTGGTCCAAGCCTTGGCCAGGTCAAGAGCTGCCACCTCCACCTGCCCAAAGCACCCAGCAGGAAACAAACATCCCATATCCCAGACACATAAAAATAACCCCAAACAATTAAACAAAACCTTTTCTTCCTCAGGCTCCCTGCATCAGCTTCCCCTCCTGCCTATCATCAGGCTGCAATTACACACTGATTTCCAAATTCGAGGGGGCAAAAAGGCACCTTGTGCTCACCCCCCAACACCTCCCTTCTGGGAGGGGATGAACATAAAATCCCAGGGGAGCTCGAGGCTTCGGGAGCGCCCTGAATTAAATCCAGCCAGGATCTGACCTTTGAGGGGTTCAGCCCTGCTGCAGGAGCATCCCGGGGGTCACGGGCACATCTGGGGTTTGCAGAGGCAAGAGGGGACACACGGGGACGTTGCACACAGGGCAGGGATGAGCCACCATTGAGGACCAGACACCCACCCCCCTCCCAAGGGCTGTTAAAAAAGAGGAGGGGGAGATGGAGAACAACTTCCGAGGTGGAAGGGAGGGTGGGGATGGAGACCTCCCTCCACCAGCCAGACCTGAAGCAAGGCAGCTGTCCGTCCGTCCGTCCGTCGGTGCTCCATCACCAGCCCCAGTCTCTCTCAGTTAAAATTACCTCCCGAGGGTGGAGAGAGTAAAAGGCAGGCTGGGAGGGGAATAAAATCCAGGTGAGCTCATCCTCTTCATCCTCCTCCTCCAGAGACAACATCTCTCCTTGGCACGAGTCAGGTGTTTCCAAGCCTGGCACATCCCTCACGTCAACCCAGTCGCTGTTGCCCCAGGCCCAGGAGCTTGTTCGTTTGGCAGGTTTTTAGTGGGAGATAATCCTGCCTCTTCCCGACCTTCCGAAGGTGTCATTCTGGTGTGAGAGACGATTTACGTTGGGTGTTTTTTGGGTAGAGGTTTTGCTGCTGATCCTTACCCCAGTAACCCAGCAGATGTTCCTTGGTGCACGAAGAGTTGCCATCAGAACCCTTGTTCTCCACCCCAACTCTTTGGTTTGGTTTTGTGTTTGTTTGGGGTTTGGGTTTCTTTTTTTTCTCTTTTAAACAAATTAAAAGATTTCTGGGACTTAATTTATTTCAAATAATTCCCAATAATTTAATAAACCTATTTCTATTCAGCCCCTGGGAGGGAAAGCAAAGCTACCTAGCCAAGCCAGATTATCTGAAGCAGCGACCGACCTAAAAATACACCACAGCTATTTAAAGACAAACCTCCCACAAATAAACCCCTTACAAAAAAAGAAGAAAGCAAATAGAAAAAAACCCACCAAACAAACAAACAACAAACCTAAAAATAACAATACATTAGAAGATAAACCTAACAAAACCAACAAAACCCAAAACACCAGACATGAGAAACTACCACTGTTCCCAAGCTGGGGTGTTTAGAGTCGCCCATCAATCAGACACCCACCCCCCCAAAAAGAAAAGCCTCTTCTGGGTTCATATCTCAGCAAAATCTGCTGTTTCCAGGAACAGAGGCTGATTTCCAGACACCCCCCCACACTCAGGCAAGGCAGGTGAATAAATAATTGAAATTTAAAGCCTCGTTTGCATCCTCCAGCCGAGCCATCAGTTTTACTGTCCCCATATCCAGAGGGGCACCCAAATTCTTGGGTTCACCCGGTTTTATTTGCAATCCCCCTCCCCAGCCCCTCCGTCAGGAGCTGCCCGTGCTCTCCAGCACAAGCTGCAAGAGCTTCTGATCACCCCGCTACAAAACCACCACCGAACAAAAGCTAAAGAGCCTCGGGGTAACATCTGGAGGGCGAATCGTGTCTGTCGTCGTCGTGGTCCCGTCAATAAGAGGCTCGGAACGGCCGCCCCCACCCCAAACAGCAGCGCTCGCTGCCCGGCCCCCGCCCGGGGAGGGGAACCTGTCGAGCCCGTCTGCGCTCGGACAGACGGTTCTTTGTCATTACGGCGGGTTCGGGGTTATTTTTTTTTACTGTTTTGTTTCTTTCGAAGGCCGGTTATCGCTCGGGGATGGGCCCAAGGACTTCCCGGCCTGTGGCGCAGGTCCAGCGCGTTTAACCCCCCGCAGCCCACCCCTCTTCCTTCCATCACGCAGCGATAACCTTCCCGAGTTCCTCTCTTGGCATTTTCTCCCCTTACTCCTCATTTTCCACCCCGTTTCCCCCGTGCCCTGGTGCTCTCCTCCATCCCCGACCCAGGCGGGTCCGGAGCCATCCTCGTGCCAGAAAATCCCACCCCCCAAACCCTACAGCGTGCGGGGGTCAGATGAGCCCGATGACCACGGAGCTGCGGGGACAGGGGTTTCATACCCACCCCCTGGGGGTGTTTATTACCTTCGTGGAGCTCAGCAGCAGCACAGCCCCAGAGCAGCAGGTTTGCAGCCTTAAAACATCCACAACTCTCGCTCGGCGTTTTCCTGCCTCAGTTTCCCCGCGTTTCAGGGTTCAGGAAGCTCTGCCCAGTCGGCTGGGACCCCGACCTCCACACACCAGCCTGGCTCATACATATATATTTTTTTTTGGACGGTTTTTGTTCTTAAAAAGGAAATTAAAAATAAAATCCACCCGCTGGAAACGTCACAAGCAGCTCAGAACCTGCTGCAGGATCCGACCCAGGGGCTCCGGCTTGTGCAAGGGCCACGGAGCGAGTCACAAACCTCTGGCCATGGGCACTGCGTTGGGGTTCCAAACACTTGAGGCTGGGCTGAGTCAGCCTGGCTGGATATCAGGATGTTCAAATCCGGCCGGGAAAACTCTGTGGAGCTGGGGGAGACATTTTGCAAGGGGAAGAGGCGAAGCAGGACCGGCATCTGGAAGCGATCGGAGGCGAAGAGCCTCTCCCAGGCGCAGCAGGGAATTCCAACAGCGTGAGCTCAGGTTAAAGCCTCCTTCACAGACTCAGGATTAGAGGGGAAAAAAAAAAACCCAGACCTCCGGTATATATATTTTTAAACCTGTGAATAACAGAGAAAAAGCAGCAGCTCCCTGCTCAGTCCTACCTGGACGCAGCTTTGAGCTTTAAGTCGATTCTGATTTCCAATTAAAGAAAAAAGGCCAAACAATTCTGAAGAAGAGGAGAAACGTGTCTGTAGATTTGTTGATAGAACTTTGCAGGCGTGGTGTCTGGAGGAGAGTCCTGGAGCTGTGCTGCCTAGAACAGCCTTGCTTTGCATTATGAGGCACCGTCCATCTCCTGGGACTGCTGGGTCTCACCTCTGAAGGATCTGTCTGACCATCCCTTGTGGCACAGGCTGCATCCCACGATGGTCCTTGAGTTACAGCAGCTCTGCAAGCTCAGTGGCATCCTGGCATTTTGGTTGGAGCTGAGGAACAATTTCTTCCCCTCCAGGGTTGTCCAGGGCTATCCCAGGCAGTGGTGGAATCCCCATGATCCCTGGAGGAGTTTCCAAGCCCCATGTGGAGCTGTGGTGCTGAGGGACACGGGTCAGTGATGGGGGAATCGCTGCACTCCCATGATCTGAAAAGTCTCATCCAACCACAACAATTCTACGATTCCATCCTCGGGAAGGCATCGAAGAGCCAACCCTAGCTCCGGTGGAGTGCTCCTCCACAAGGTACCAAGCCCCTGGCCACATTCACCATCCCTAATCCCATGACACAGGGACCAGCAGCACCCATGTGTGGTCAACCCCACCCCTATTAGATTCCAGTGCCACACAGATGACCCCAGCCACCCTGTGCCACCCAAGGCAATGGCACATGCCAAGCCACCTCCCTGCAGCTCCGCCGTGCCCTCTCACATGGCCAGCACGGAAATATGCACCTGGAAACCAAAACCACCCGACCACACATCCACCCCCACACAGACATTACCTAATAACCGGCCCATAATTAACACAAACCACTGGCACAGTGTCCACCACGCTCCAGAATTCCCAACCATCCAGCCCCAGAGATGCTGGCAAAGTCCAACCCCGTCCCAAGTTGTGTCAGACCAGTTCATCCCGGGGCACGACCCACAGAATCTGGTGCCTACCAAATCCCACTCCCCCAGAACACCAGGAGGAACACCCCTGGGCACCAGTGCAGGTGAGGGATAGCCCCGCTGGGAAGCAGCCCCATGGAGAGGGAGCTTGGTGGCCTGGTGGGCAGTAAGTTCTCAGCCCTGGTGAATCGATGGGCAGCCTGGAGGAGCCAGACCCTCCAGGAGCTGCCAGCACCTCAGCAGCCTCCAGCAGCCAGCAAAACACAACCCAGAGAGCCAGCCCCAAACCGCTGTGAGCATCCACCGGCCGAGGTGAGTGGGCTGGAGGGGGGTTGGCTCCTTCTCCGGTTTCTCTGTTCCCTGTCGGCCAAATCCGTTTCTTTTTCCTCTAAGCAAACTTTCCAGCCCAACCTCGGTCACATGTGAGGGGTCAGCAGCTGGAAATGAAAGCGATTTAGCAACGCTGGGTGGGTTTTTGGGTTTGTTTGGGTTTTTTTTTTTTTCTCTTTTCCCTCCCAAGAAGATGCAGGATTTCCCCCGATAAACACAACGATCACAGCTGGAGGGGAGATAAGCTGTCAGTGCCCAAACACCAGAGGAAGGTTGAAAAGAACCTTCTCCCCCTAAAAAAAAAGAGAACCAGAAGTTGCAAAGAGCAGCGTGAAAGCGTCAAATCATTTCCTTTTGTCACTGAAAAATCAAAAGCGGTCATGCCAACGTCCTCGGTGGCATCGGATGAGGGTGCCCAGCCCCAGGTGGGGGGAGCAGCATGGGGTCCCCATGGGGCTGTGGGTGAAGCTGGGATGCCAGCCTCTGCAGGAGGGGGCCCTGCTACTTACGCAGCCTTCGCACTGCACCCAGAGATACCAGGAAGGAGATAAAAATATTCTTTTCAAAAAGCGTGCTAGGAAAAGCTCTCGAGAGCCAGACTCCCAGCTCAAACCAGCTCTGGAACAGACAGGGCAAAAGCAATGGGACCACCACCTTACATAAAAGAATGAGCAACAGAACACGTGGGAATTAGAGAGGTCACCAAATATTTACTTTGAATTAGTGGAATTCAACCTGAGAAGCGCTGAAACCCGCCCAGAAATGGGCACACGGCCTGGCATTCCCATGTTCTGCAGCCTGGCATCTACTTCTTGTCACCCCGACTGTTGCAAGCATGAGGATGACACAAGGTAGAAAAATCCAGGCTTGGAGACCTAAGTCTGGTTGCTCCAGAGTTTTAAATGGACTAAAATAGGTGTTTTCACTCCACAGGTCGATGCTCTGGTCACTGTTAAAATCCCAGCTCTAGAAGACACCCTGTTCACAGATCACAGAATCACAGACTGGTTTGGATCAGGAGGAAACTTTCAAGGTCACCTAATCCATCCCCCCTGCAGGGAGCAGGGACATCTGCAGCTAGAGCAGGTTGGGCAGAGCCCCAGCCAACCTCACCTGGGATGGTGCCAGGGATGGGGCAGCCACCACCTCTCTGGTCAGCCTGGGCCAGGCTCTCACCACCCTCAGCAACAACAATTTCTCCTTCTCTCTGCTCTAAATCTCCCTCTTTTAGTTTCAAACCATCCCCCCTTACCCTGTCCCAACAGGCCCTGCTCAAAAGTCAGTCCCCATCTTTCTTACAGTCCCCTTCAAGTCCTGCAAGGCCATCTGAAGGTCTCCCTGGAGCCTTCTCTTCTCCAGGCTGATGTCCATGGTGGACATCCCTTAAAATCAGTATTGACAGGCAGTTCCTCCTCTTCAAATCTGCAGAGCCCTTTCCCTTGTGGGATTCAGTGCCTTGCTGCAGAGGCTGCTATTAAATCACTGCCCAGAGCTGGAAGCCTGCTAACAATGCGGATAATTAAACACAGGGGTTACAGGGGACCCAGCAATGCCCATTGATCCCATCCTACAGCTCATAATGATGTCAGGAGTTCATTAGAGATTGGACATGTCATCAGGAGCCAGGGTGCAAGAGGACAGGAGGCCAGCACCAGAGCTGGAGGGCTGAGTCCATCTCCAAGTCCTCTGCACAGGATCCCAGCTCTTCCCGGGATCCAGCAACAGGAATCACGACACACTCACTAGAGTTGAAATGCAAGTTGCCTGCAGCCACCAGCCCCAAAGCTCCAGAGCAGTGTGGAAGCCCTGCCTGCAGCAGCCCCTTCGTGAAGCAGCACACTGAGCATCACCAGCTCCATCACTGACCTGAACTCCTGCCCTGCCCGGAGTGTCCGTCCCACGGGAAGGCTCAGCAGAGGCAGCTGGCAAAGCCGGGGTAATTCCTCTGCTCCACCACCAGCATCTTCCTCACCGACAGCAGCCGGAGGATGAGCCCCCGCAGAGGAGCCAGGCAAAGTCAGTAAGGCTTTCTCAAAAGCTCTGCCATGAGATTTTATCAGCTGCTCTCAGGGACTGGAGGTGCTGAGAAGCCTGGTGCCAACCCACTGAGTATCGGGACTGTGTGGGCATCGCTTTGTTAATCCACCAGGGAAAGGCAAATATCCTTTGGATGCCCAACGTCCAAAAAAGCCCCCAAAGGAAGATTTCTCCTTTGTTCTCTGTTTCCCAGAACAATAAAAACCCCACCAGCAAAAAGACCTCGTGTGGAAAGTCCCTTTTTCTGCTGCCCTGGGACACGCATCCTCATGTCCCACCAGGAACGAGCCTGTTCCATGGGAGAAGAGAGCTCCAGGTGCACACAGGGAGGTGGGATGGGATGGGCAGGATGCCCAGATCCTGCTCCCAGCGGCTCCATCCACACCAGGATCGATCCCTCCTACACCTTTGGGACCACCGGGCTAGTGAAGCTCATCCAGAGGATGCTCAGGAACGGAGGTAAAAAAAACAAAGCTCAGACCAGCTCAATAAACGATCCTGAGCCGGCTGCGCTGCGAAAGCCGCACACGGGGCATATCCTCCCCCGGGTGGGGGGGGGGATTTCCCTGCCTTATCCCGGGTGATACCCCTCGAAACCACCCCCCCGGGAGATGCCACCGAGTCTTCGCCCTCCCGAGGGTCAGCCACGGGCAGGAGCGATGCCAAGAGCCGTTTTTTACCCGGTGGGGGTTGTTTCTCCGGATGCCCAAGCGGGCACCACCAAGAGCGGGGGATTTGCCTCTGGAGGAAATGCTCATTAATTCCATCGGTTAAGAAAAATCCTAATTAATAATAAATACCCCTCTCCAACACACACACACAAAAAGACAGAAATGAAGCCGCTTTTCTGGTGCTCGCCGGGGCATCGCAACCGAGGGCGATGGGTGGGGGGTCCAAGCTTGGGTCAGTAGTGGGGGGGTGTCCCCCCCCTTCATCCCCAGGCTGCACCCCCCTACGCAAACCCTGCCTACGAGCTGCAGAGCAGCAAGCGCTGACTGGTCTGTCTCCCCCCACCAAAAAACAACCCTAGGAGGCTTTCCCTCGCCCC
>JAOEGS010020158.1:0-24316 GCA_025447755.1 Corythornis vintsioides
AAGTGCCATGCTCTGAATGCAACCAACTCCTACCTTCTGCACCAGCTCTTACACACACACACACACACACACACACAGAGTTCTGGAAGTGTCTGTTCAACCATGGGGTGGTTGGGTCTTTTTTCCCCTTTCTTCTGAATTGTTCTAAGAAGCTTCTGCTTCTGAAACAAGCCACACAATCATCAAATTTTCTCTGTCCACTGCAGCATGCAGCAATGTCTCTTCCACATCTACATTACCCTGCTCTTAAATACAGAGGAAAATGGTTCTCTATTTGGCAAAGTATGCTAGACACCACGATATTCATTTATTTTGCTGGTTGCAAGACATGGCAGAAGAATTAGTTGCCTTGGTGATCCACAGAGACATCACCACGAGCCCAATATGAAAGTCTCTTGGAAAATTCACAGCAAGATAGTTACTCAGCATAGTGAAACTACAGCTTTATGCAGCACTCACTAGAGAATACGGTCCTACTATGCCCTGTGGCAGCTACAATTTCCTTACAAACCTCTCCTGAAGTTACTTGCAAGTATTTGCCTACCATGACCCTGTTCAGTTTGCAAGATCACAGCTCACAAACAAGCTACAGCAGCTTTAGGCAGTGATCCTATTACTCCAGTGCTTGACAAGAAGGCCCTAGACAATTATTCCTGGAATGCTGGGCAAAAGTGGTTTTCCTGCTAACACACCTCAGATTGTTGGAAGTACCTACAAAACAATGCTGAAAAATCAGAGTACAGATCACAAGTGCACTTCCAGATTGTGTGGATGCTTTCTATCATTACATCATGTAATTAGCATCTCATGATGTCACCAGAAACCCTTCTGGATGACTTATTCCACACTATTTGTCCACAGGCAGAAGTTGCTGTGGCTCACTTGCCCTTTGTAACTAGGAAGCCATAAGGCCATTTAACTCAAAAAAAGTTAGGAACTATTTTAATTAACATTGGTTAAGCAGTAGGAAATTGTAGAGTAGAAAAGTCCATGTGGAAATGAAAAAAAAAAAGTTTTCAGAATGTGGTTTGAATCTGTGAGGCCTGGGGCTGCAGTGAATCAAATGTTGAAAAATCCTTAGGCATCAAGCACCATCCATTCTATGCATGGCTAAGTCTGGAGTCTAGAGAAAAAATTAATATGTGATCATGTAATTAGACTGTACAATAATTAAAATACACAAGGGAAGGGTAACTTCAAGTAGAGGTAATCTTAATTCCTTTTTTTTTTTACTGTAGTTAATTTTACAGCCTTTATTTTCTTTCACTGTGGGTTTTCTCCTTGTGATATATAGTATAAAAGAAAGCAGAAGTACAGTACTGAAGTACAGCTAGCAGATTTTATTCCCTGTTATTAAATGCTAATGTAAAACCTGCAACACAGAACCCAACTGCCCATTTACTACTTTAAAACAGTTCAACTTCCTTTCAAAGAGAATTTCTCAGTTATTTGACCAAAAAATAAATTAAAAAATCAGAATATTTCACATAATCTGCCAGGTTTCTAACTGTCTTGAGTTGATGCTTGAAATTCCTAGCAGTGTGTGCAGAAGTCATGAATTATTCCTAGTTCCCCAGGAAGGACACGTGTCCATTGCAAATACAGCTATGTCAGGTTCTTCCCTTACAGCACTCCTACAGCCTCACTTCTTTCACCAGAATTAGCACCTGTGCTAGGAATTATTTGTGCTGGGACTGGACTAGAGGATCAGGTCTTAGATTTATTATTAATTAGATTGCCCTCCCATCTGAAAGTTCCAGCCAATTAGTTATGATGTAAGAGTACAATTCACCTTTCAAGTATCATTCATAATTTACCTTTCCTAGGATATACTGCTCATCCCGCTGAGAAAACTGAGTGGTGAACAGGTCTTTGCAGATAAAATAAGCAAGCACACACATCAGGTGTATTCACAGGGAAGGCTGCACCTAAACTGGTAGCAAAAATTAATCCATTTTTCTTCTAGCAGGTGTTTCTTCAATGCCATTAGACTGGGAAACACCCCAGAGCTCTATATTCAGCCAGCAACAAGCACTTGTCACTTCCCAATCATTAGCTCTCATTCAATGCCTCTTTCTCAGGCAGTTTCATGCTTCCCTGTATTTCCTAGAGCTCTGATCCCTCTGTTCATGCCCATGCACAAGCCTCCAACACTTCTCTTCAAAGGCTGCTGGGATATCAAAGGCATCTGTGCTGATACTAATAGGATAAACTCAGCAAACAGGCTTGACAGGAAAAGTAAATGTTTCAAAAGACCCAGGATATCGTTGTAATGTCAACAGGATCTGTGTGGAGCTATCCTGGTGGATGGAGGGAGGGCAGGGGATGCTGCTCACAAGATGCAGAGCATGTAAAAGGATGGTTGTTCATGTCTCTCATTGGTAAATAACTCATTAATTGTACAGATTCCTTTTTTTTCCCCCCTGATGACTTTACATCCAGAGATGGGTGATTACAGCTGCTCTCATTTTCCTGCTCACCTTCTCTCTTTTCACAGGACTGGAAATGTGACTCCACCAAAGCTGTAATTTCAGCTTCCAGTCCTGGCTAGCTCAGCTCAGAAAGAGAACAATTTGGCTGCTACTTTTCATTAAAGTCATTAACACACCTCAGAAGTCAATGACAAATCTCTCATTGAATTCAGTTCTACAAGGTGGGCTCTCAATTGGGAAATTGAGCAGATGTATAAAAGCAACTGTGAGAAGAATCAGACCACCTAGGCTAACAACTTTGAGGCTCTTCTTTCTGTTCCTCTGTAAAGTAAGCACTGTGGTAGTTCATGTTTCTGGCTGAGAAAGCATGGTTAATAGCTTCAAAAAATATGAAAATGTCCTCTTATAAAAGATTAAAAATGCACTATTGCAAAAAGAGCAAGAAATAGCTTACTTTTGAAAGGGATTTGCTTTTTAATGAGTGAAATCCTTGATAAACAAATAATACTTGAAAAAACTCCAGGTATTCAATAAATTCAGAAAATGTTTTTGACTCAAATTTAAACTGTACCTATTCAGAATACAAGGTATATGACTCAACCACAAAGTTAAATAAACACTATACTATTCTTTTGGTCCTGCATTGCATTTAGAGCCGAGAAAAGAAATCAGGTTTACTTCTTTGTCCACGTTTTTCACATTAGAAATTGTATATGGCTGTCTTTATTTTTTCTCTTGAAGTTCAGTAATTTCCCAGCAGTATTTTTAGGTACTTACTCTGAGTAGTTATCAATATCTGAGCTATTTTGGTTGTTACTGTACATGAAGGTTATCTAGAATGAACCTCCTTCTGCTCCCTCTCAATTTTACATGAGCTTCCTGAACTTCAAACTAAACCATTGTTGTAATATGTCAAAAAGTGACAATTCATAATTCAATTAAGATCAGAAAAGTATATGTGCATGTGATAGAACTGCTCGTGTTCCTGGTGTCTTTTTGCCTCATGACTCTCATCCTTTGATTCAGCAGATCTTTCACTTGCCTCTTGTTTTGCTGCCGACTCTAGCATCATCTTAAATAAGACCTACAGGATTCTCAAACATAGATATGATCACAGGGAAAATAAGACTGACAAGAAGTCTCATAAAAACAGAAGTTAAATATTGATAGAAATAGAATTGTGGTATCTGCCAAGCTGTCTGTAAAATCAGCAATTCTGTAATGCCAACCCAATTGAGTAGCCAATTTTTTTCTCTACGTGTAATGCAAGCTCTACACTTTACCCAAGCATCCTTGACAAATCTGGTAGTAAAATCTGAACTCAGGTGGTTTTATAGCATTTAGAAATTTGTAAGGAAAGACTGGAAAAGAACAGGATTCAATTTTTACCTGGACTAAGTAAAAAACATGGACAATTTAGCTTAGAATGGGTGAGGTAACCTATCTTCTCATGGATTGCTATTGAAGAATACTTGTCCAAAAAGAGACCAAGGTCATTCTTAGCCTCATTTAGAATTAAAAATGTTTATTGCCATTTATAAGCATGGAATTAATGAAAGGTACCTAAGATGATAGAGGTAGAGTCAGTGTTAGGACTGCAGTGCATGTTGGTCTCTGGTGCTGTTGTCCTAGATCCATAGTAAGTAATGCAGCTTCTTGGACACACTCAATTTTTCTGGTGAAACTTAGTTCTAAATGTGACAGCAGCTGATCATGAGGCAAGTATTTAGTAGCTAGAAACACCTAATTCATGCAATAAAATGTCAGATTACTACTTCACATCACTGAGACTTTAAAGATTTATTCCTGTTCTCAGCCATACAAGTGGATTTGCAATTAAGGTCTTTGTTTAATTTCTTTAAAACATCATTCATGTTTATACATCTTCTGCAATTCCATTTTTAAATGTAATTGCTTCTAAATCTCAGAGGATATTATTAGCTGCCTGAACTGATATGTTTTAAGACTAAGAACTGCGATTTAAACTACCAAAGTGAAAACAGAACAAAGCAAACCACACACAATTCTAATAATTTTCTGGCAGCTGATTCTTTTCATTTTCCATCTTTACCACCTTTTTTAGTGTCTGAAATGCAGCTGGAGGTTTACAGCTCCATAAGGCTACACTGCCTGCATTTATCCATGGATGATGTGAAAACTTGAGCCATTCCTGCATTATAAACCACAGTTCCTTCACCTTTCCTCAGGATATTTTTTGTTGTCTCATACTATTGGAAATGGGATTGCATATTCCTGGTCATCCTGCACACTTTCCTGAAATACTCTTCTAACTGGGGAAGTTACCACTGAGCTTGTAGCTGCATCTGCAGCCAGCCCTGCTCAATAGGAAATTCAGCAATAGAGTTTTCAGTGTCTGCTGTTAGGGTAAAGGATAGCTCTGCTACACAGATACACTAAAATGGCACTGGAAGACTCCTTCCTCCCTCACTGAAAAGTTCAATTTTCTGTTTTCTTCACAGGTAGATGGTGAAAATGACAGTCTTTAACTTAGACAATGCCTGTAATGTGTTTCAGAAACTGATGAAAATAATTTCTTATTACAGTGAAATAGAAAAATTACATCTCCAGATTTAGTTGGGGTTTTTTTTCCTCCCCATTTTCCTTGTGGCTGAATGTCAGCCAGGTAGGAATAAACCCCCTTCATTTAGTGGATGTGTTTGTTCCTGCTCTATTTGAAGACACCCATGACACAATTTGTATGGACATGCTCACATGATCTTCAGAGAATTCATCTTGATACAGGAAAAGCTAGATCATCAATGCTGCTTGAATAGCAGCAGGAGCCAATCAATCTTTTCCAAACTCTGGCTACTGAAACTTCTAGCTTATGAGAAATTTTAGCAGTGTACTTCATTACATCCTCTCCTCAGTGCCTTGCAGTCAGTAAGCACAAAACTGATCTTATTTTTGCCTTTAACTGCTCCATATAAAATACTATTTGTCATTCTCATGTACAAGTGTGTATATAACATGGGGAAAAATCATTGATTGAAATTAAGAGCTGTGTTCTTCCAATGTTGTAATTAAGTGTTTTGACACCAGTAACGTTTTTTGAGCAAGTAAACTCAAAAGGTTTTTGGAAACTGGTTCAACCTGTGCTAACAGAAAGGTCTTGCTGGTGTCTGAATGATCAGATGAAAAAGCATTTCTGTATTTTCTGCCTTAACCAAATTTCCCTAAACAGCAGTTCCAGTTTTTCTCTTTCAGGAAGCATTTGTGCTCACAGAGGAACAGAACTACAGCAAACAAGAGCTGCATGGAGAGCAACTCCAGAGAAAGTGGAAAGGAAGCAATAAACTGGCTGAATACCCCCTGGTCACAGATTAGAACAGTCTCAGTTACCTCTAATTATGTGTAGCTGCCTATGTCTTGAATGAGTCATTTCAGCAACCAGGGATCAGCACTGGAGTATTTCACCTGCTGAAGTGCTTTCCATGAGACAAATCCTCTTTTTCAGATTGAAAAAAAAAAAAAAAGCCTGGCATAAAATGGTTTTATCTCTCCAGCACTTGTGAGTTTAGGCAAAGAGTTTATGCAACAAGCTGAGTCACAAATTCTATTCTTTTAATATTTTTTTTTTCCCTTCATTCTACTTCTACTTACAGTCTCATATCTGTCCTGTCACTGTCTATTCACTTGTCATCCAAGTTCTTTCCCATGACACTGCATTTTTATGCTTCCTGCTCTTTCACAAACATATTCCATGCAGTCCTGGAGAGAGCTGTCACTTCCAGTTGCATCATGACAGTCTGCTCTCTTCCTTCTCCCTTGAGTGATGCTTTTCTTCTGCTTGGTCATTTTCTGATCTACTCTGCCTTGCTGCATCCTGCCTGGGCTTTCAGAATACAAATGCATTTTCCTTGTAGTAACTCTTTCATTTCTTGTTATATTTCCAGGTCGTTCATAGTTTTCCATGTCTGGGGACTCGACTCTGTGATTTACATCACACACTTATAAGCCAGTAGTTCTAAGTATGCCACATTAGGAACTATGTCATGAAGCTTAGACTCATTAAGAAAGTTTTGTGTCTATGTAGGCTAAGTGGAGCTGCTCCAGTGATATTCCAGGGTGGAGACACCCTTGCTTCCTCCACATAAGATCTCAGGCACAAAGCTGTATGACAAATACTATAATTCTCAGGTCAGTATTATCCTTCATTAACCACACAGGGATGCTTTTAGGACATGCTTAGTTTTCTTTCTTTGATTATGTCTACCCTGGAGATTTTGCCCAGGCAAGAAGTTAACTCAAGAACACAACCAGTCCAGCTGTGACAGAATGGAGCTACATTTAGAGCTATTTTCCTACTTGCTCTTCACAGCTACATGGGGTGTTTGCAATCAATGGTTTAAAAACACCACTTTCATTTCCAGAAGAGATCAAGACAGTCACTAACAGATAGCTCTAAAAGCTGAGTGGGTATAAACACCTGGGTTATAGACCCACCTCCCTTTCACACAGACACATCATCCTCTCCTGCATTTCACTGAGATGTTGTACCCAGCCTTACTGGATGAGTCAGAAATGTGAATTAACACTGAGGGGCTTTGGAGAAGGGAAACAACAAATAGACCAACTAAGTTTTGAAAAGCTGGTGACATCTTGAGTTGATTTGGGGATTATGCTGAGAATCAAAGAATGGGTTGGGGATGAAACAGAACTCTGGGGATCATCTAGGTGACCAAAGCAGGGTCACCTAGAGCAGGTTGCACAAGGAAGGTGTCCAGGCAGGTTTGGAGTATCTTCAGAGAAGGAGACTCCATCACCTCTCTGGGCAGCCTGTTCCAGTGCTCCTTTACAGGAGTTTTTCCTTCCATTTAAGTGAAATTTCCCATGTTCTAGTTTGTGTCCATTATCCTGTTATGGGGAGCCACTGAGAGGAGACTGGCTCCATCCTCTTGACACCTGCCCTTTAGATATCTGAGCTCCCCTCTCAGTCTTCTCCAGGCTACACAGACCCAGGTCTCAGCCTTTCCTAGTAAGAGATGCTCCAATCCTATCAAATAAAGTTTTATTTCCCAGTATGAATAAAATTACAGGTGGAGAAAAATAGCAGAAATAATGCTCTAGTTTTTCCTGTATGGTTTACATGCACAAAACATCACCTTTTATAGGATCCAGTTTAGCTTTATATTAAATACCCTGAAAAGATCACAGAATGACAACAAATGAAAATTAAATGAAGTGTGGGTAAAAAAGGGCAAATTATTAAGTAGTCCCGTGGTTCCAAACTCCATTCTGAGTAGGAAAAAAAGCCTTTAGCAACTGACATTCTGTGTTTCTGAAAGTATTCATCAGTATCCTCTGTGGTTCATGAGTTGTTGCACCTTGAATAGCCAGTGATCCCTTTGTTTGGGGCAAAAATCCTGTGCAGCTACCAGGAAAACTAAGCAGCTCTGAGAATTTTAAGTATTTTTCCTCTTTTTCCTTTTCTGCTTTCAGCTAAAAAATGTCAGAGAAACACAATGGGAAAGCATATAGGTTTCTTAAATAGTAAATACAACTTTGATGGATCACCTCACTTCAAACCAGTTGTATTCTTCCCCTTTCTTGTTTTCTTTTTCTGTTTGGAAACTCCTCTTCTGTAAATAGACATTGCTGTTTTCTGAGTCCATTTCAGCCAGAAAGCTCCAATGTTCAAGCCAGAACACTGCTAATTTATTCTGTGGAATCCATTTTACTTCAAGTGTTCTTATAAAGCAAGTATACTTTAGAAGCAAGTGAAAAAAAAAACCAAACAAACCCACATTTTCATTCTCTCCAGTCTCCTAACTTCAGCTGGGGATGTTCACAGAATTAATTTAGCAATAATTTCAGTGCATTTGAGGTCTTCAGGCAGAATTCACATTTGTTAGCATCTCAAGGCTATAAAGTTCTTTTCCTATAAGCTCAGGGTTTCAGTAGCACTGTTTGTTTTTTTCTGTATTAGACAAACCTGCCCTGTTTAAGCAAACCTTAGTCAATTAGTCACATAGCTACAGCCTCTCCTCAAAGGTCTGATGCTGACACTCCTCTGTCCAATGACACTGGTTTCCCCTGATACAGTTTCTTCTTCATAAGAGTGGCCAGAGCACTGTTAGTAGCTTTAAATTTTATTAAAAAGAAAAGTTGCAATTGTCAGGATCAGAGTGTACTGGAGTTTGCATGGGACTTAGCATCTGATATGGAGTGAAACCACTGACTCCTTGCCCCCACTCTGAGGCTGAGCCACATGCAAGACACCTTGAGTAACAAAGGGATGTTTAAGCTGCAGTCTAATTCAGAGCACTCGCTGGCCATGCAAGAGGAGAGCTCCCCAGGGCTCCCAGAAATAGAAATCAGACAGAATTGCACATTGCTGTCAGAAAACTCCTTCAGTGCCTGTCCATCCCTGGCACCTGTCAAGTACCTTCTTTCCAGGAGCTAGGTGTGCACGTGTGGAGCCTGGTGTCACACACACAGCCTGCCCGCTACCTGGGGCGGCACCAGAGGTAGAGCTGGACCTGGCACACAGGGTGTGCCACCTCTGCAGGAGCTTCAGCAGCCTCTCCTGGAGGGCTGGGCATCCCTGCCAGTGCACACAGAGCAGTTACAGCCCATCAGCTACAAACGTGGCACCAGAGCAGGACACAACCACCCTGAGAAGCTACAGGGCATTTCCAAAGCTGCACACAGGGGTGTTGTTTCCATCAGCATCTCCATCAGCTCATGGAATGGAATCCTTTCCATTTTGCCTCCCTCCTGTCCTCCTTTTCTGACCCATATATCCTTTAATTGTTTGTTAGGGGATCATCTTTTGGCCACATGACTTCTTGTTTGTTTTCCTTGCCTGACCTCAAGAAGGATCTGTCAGATACAAAATCCTATCTTCAGCCCATAATCTCTTTAAAATCTTTCCCAGCCCATGACACTAGTGTACTCTATGCAAGAGAGCCTAAGAGCTGTATTAGGTTAGTTGGATTTATTATTTAATTGTTATTTTTATATGGTTAGTCACTAATTTCAGATGAGATTTAAAAAATAAATTTAAAACCTCATACAAAATTCCATTCTCTTCTATACAAATCAAATTCTACCCTATACCATGTGTCTATAATAAGACATTTTAATTGCATATGAAAGACAAAGCCATGAAAAGCTCTGTATTTCAGCATGATGGGTTTTGTTACTGCAAACTATCACTTTTATTCTGGATAAGAATCTTAAAACACCTGAATACAGCCAGTTCACACTCAATTTTATTTGATATCATAAATAATGATAACTTTTAGCTTTATGATGTCTTGGAAATCAGGTCACTAAATATTGGAGGGGATGTCCCCTCTAAGTGGGCTCTTCAATGTTCTGCTCTGTGAGAGGAAGGGTTACTGTTGGTTAACCAACAAACAGGAGGCAACAGCAGCATTCCTCTTTGGCACTGGAAGACAGACAAACATGGTCCTAAGATGATGATAATACATGTGCATATGGAAAACTACAGTAATTCCAGCTTTATTTGGCTCAGCACCTTTCAGTCCTTTAAGGATGGCTGATGAAAAAGAGAAAACTGGAGGAGTTTGTTCCAGTAAACCAATTCCCTACTGCATCAAGCCATGCTCATGAAAGTTTAAGAACCCTTACATCTCTTTAATAAATAAGCCAATGATGTATATAATGGTACAGCAATAAAAATGCTAATTATTTAATATTAGGAAATAATAGATCTGCTTGCAATAGTTAATTGGTAGGGGTTTTTTTTTCCACTGCAGTTTTATTTTCATGACTAATACTATGCTATTTCAACAGAGAAGGCTGATGCTTTTGGATTTCACAGCCCTCCAGGGCACATTAAAGAGTGAATCAGTTATGCCCAACATGCAAACATTAAGCAAACAGGAGACTCATTGAAGTTATTTTGGTACCTTGTCTTTGATTTACGTGGAGTAATTTCAGCAAAATATCCTATAAGAAGGGAGCAAAACTTTTCTGCACATTATGTGCTAAATTAGACTTACTTAGGGAAGACGTATGTGATGTGCTTAGTATTACTGTGGGGTATTAATTTGATTTGGGAAACCATGTAAAAGATTTTATGGCTAAAAGTCTGAAGAAGAGAAAGGAAAATAATGATAGCATTTGTTATATATTCCCTAAGGTTTTTGATTACACATTAGTAAGGTTTTATAACATCCCTCTTATCTAGAGATTTTTGCCAATGTCTATACTCCTTGTGGGTAAACTGAAGATGAAAAAAAATTACCTAAATGATACTACTAGTATTGAAGTGGTCTTAATTTCCCTGCCAGTGTGAACACAGCCTCTAAATTCCTAAACACTTCTGGGGAACTTTCTCCTAAATTGTAAGAAATACCAAAAATTATTCATATCCTGGATTGCACACTAACATTTTTTCTGGTCAGTCCTTCAAAAGCACAAAGCCCAAATCCACCTGCATTTCATTTCAGTACTAAATGCAGTATTTTTTTTAAGTTTACATTGTCATCACTTTTTTTCCTCTCCAAGCCAATGAATAACAGTTGCAAACTGTTTTCCTCTACTACTATCTGTTTGACTTGGAAAAGGGAAGGACAGTGAAGGGGGAAGTTGGTTGAAACAGAAAAACATTTCAGCATGTAAGGAAAATTTTTAACAGGGCTATGGCATACAGCTGTAATAAAGTCTCTCTATGGTAGATCAGATTGTTTCACTGTGATCTTGCTGACCTTGAAAAACAAACTACATGATCTTTTCTTGTGTGCACATTCTGTCCCATTGTGTGGCCTGAATAAAAGCAGCATTTTAAGATGTCACGTCACAGGGCTGTTCTCAAATGATAAATTGTAGTGTCAATTATCATTTTCTCAGAGAAACAAGAAACTACAATTTCAAAAGATTACAGTG
Organism: Corythornis vintsioides; assembly: GCA_025447755.1. Classification (NCBI taxonomy): domain Eukaryota; kingdom Metazoa; phylum Chordata; class Aves; order Coraciiformes; family Alcedinidae; genus Corythornis; species Corythornis vintsioides. Next base: position 11,313 of record JAOEGS010020158.1, read on the forward strand.
AAATCTTCCATAACAATCAAGGAAAATATACATAATGAGTGACTACTAGTGGTATTACTATTACTATTAAAGTTATTATGCTTATTATTAAGATTGCCAGGCACTGTTATAATACAGTTGTGTCAGGGGTTTTTTAATCTAGCAATCTTCTACTAAAAGTGATAACATTTTTGAAGTTAAAAAAGAGGGGAGGGAAGGAGGTGGCAAATTTTATCAAGTTTCCTTCCCTTCCTTGACACTCAGTGTGTCCTTCCTTCATATATTACGGTGTCCTTATTCTTTTATTCAGTATTCATTAACACCATGGCATCCAGAGATCTAAAGCTGTGCTTGTCAGTAAAGCAAGCTCATTTCCCTTCTTCCCCCAAAGAAATCTGATAAGCTCCATGTAAGAATAGAAGCAGAAAAGACATTTTAAAAATTAAGGTGAGAGGAAGCAGGTTGACTAATACGAGAGGCAGAGAGGTTGGAGACAGTGAGGGTCAGACAAGGACTCAGAGAAATCACAAAGAAGTTGAAAGGCCAGAGCATCAAAGGAAAAGCAAGGGAAAAGAATGGCCACAGTTGTGTGTATGAGTCAGAAATGGCATTTGCTAGCCCACTCTCAGCACTGCCAGAAGGTACATCAGGATCAAAATAATACCATGGAGCTACTTTCTAAACCTGGTAACACAAGGATATAAACACTTCAAGTCCCACTCAGATCAGTGGCATGAAAGGAGGATTCATTCTATGAAAGGAAGAGATGTATCAAGGTGTTTTGGGGGATTGAGCCCAGCTGGATGCCATGTGTCCACCCAAGCTGCTCTGTCACTGCTCTCCTCAGCTGGACAGGGTACAGAAAATACAACCAGAGGCTTGTGGGGTGAGATAAGGAAAGGGAGAGATCACTCAACAATTATCCTCATGTGCAAAACCAGCATGACTTGGGGAAAATTAGTTTGTTGCATATCAAATCAGACTAGGGTAATGAGAAATAAAACCAAACCTTAAAACACCTCCCTCCCTTCCTTTGCAAATTTAACATTACTTCTTATTTTCTCCACCATCTCCCCCTGCCAGGAGCCTACCCCAGGGCAGGCTTCCCCCAAGGTGACAGCCTCCTGAGCACATCCATCTGCTCTGACATGGCTCCTCTGGGGGCTACAGGGGGATATCTGCTCAACCATCAACCTCCATGGGCTGCAGGGGGACAGATGCCCCTCTGGGGTCTTCCCCACAGGTTGCTCTGGCACCTGGTTTATCTCCTCCCTCTCCTTCTCCAATGACCTTTGTGTCTGAGTTCTTTCTCTCCCATATTCAGACTCCTCTCTCTCTCTCCATCTGCCCTTGCCCAGCAGTTTTCCCCTCCTTAAATATGTTCTCACACACAATTTTAAAATAAAATTATTTCCACCACAAGAAGGGAAATGATTGCCACAAAAGGCTTTCCCCAGTTCCTTTAAAAGCCTTATAGTCCACTGCACATCAGCATACCTTTTTCCAATTGAAATTTTAGCACCATGCCTGTCTGCAGCTGCTCTCAAGCCTCTGTGGTGGGTTGGCTGAACTCTGCTTGCAGCACCTCATGCCTCATTTCCTCTAACTTGACACTGCAGATTTTTGTTGAATAATTGGTGAAAACATATTGTTAAAAATATTTACTCTTCTGTTGTTATTCCCATTAGAATAGAAGGGTAAGGGCAAAAACTGTCATTTTACACAAAAATCAGCACTACACCCTTCAGAGGCCCCATGAGGAACTATGAAAATCATGCTATTGAGAAACTGGCTTTTTTTTTTCATGTGGTAGATGTTTGCATGAAAACAAGAGGTCAAGTTCTGCTCTCAAATCAGCATAAATTTGAAATTCAACAGAGCTGCCATAAACAAACAGCAGCATAAGCAAAAGAAATCCCAGCCTGGCTTTGAGTGTGTTTTATGGCCAATGACCTAGATGTTGGGAGGAATTTTTACCCAAACTGCACTGCACTCAGACCTTTGGAATTATTCTTCTTCAGTCTGATATTTAAAGGAAAACCTTTTTTTTTTTTCCTTTTCCAGATCCAATTAGGATTTAGAGGATGCCTCACTGCAGTGAGTGGCATGCCTGGAAGATGCTAGTGCCTCTTTTTGCCTGTATTTCTGCCTGACAGCAGGCAAGGCAGCTAATATTTGTGCCATAGTTTCCTCACCTCAGTATGAAAACAGATTAGCTTCAAAAAGTTTTGAGGAACACTTAGTGATGTGTAAAAAGAGCTTTGGTTGACTACTGAAATGCAGAGTATCATTACTGGAGCAAGAGCAGAATACACTTAGGTGGGGTTTTTTTTATCCAAAGCATCAGGATAAACAACAGAAGTTGGAACAACGTGCTGCTTCCAGAGTGTGGATTTAGTGTTGAGATGATGATGATGCTGTGTTGCTATGGTTACAGATCCATCTAAAGAAGTTAATGCACTAAATACTATTATGAAAGCTAAGTAAATATTAAGCAACAGTTTAAAAAACAGGTGTGTAGGAGTCAGTGTTTGTATTTTTTTTTTGTCATTTTAATGACTCTTAAGATCTGTGAAAGCAGTGGGCTGAAAGCTATCCAGAAAAGGGTGTGATGTCTGGCTAGCACTTGGAAGGCAGGTCTCTAGGGAGCAGCTCCCCATAGATAGCCAGCTTGTGGAGAACAAGCACTCATCACTCCTCTCCATTTTCTCCTGAACTTATTTCAGTGCAAAGGCAAATCAGGCTATAGGAAGAAGTGTGAACACAATTCCTTCAGTAAGGATCATTGTATTGAACCCAGGGTCTTACATGGCCAGTGACAAAAAGCTTGTTCTTTACAAGTTACAGATGAGGAGCTCTGCAAGGTCATAAATTGTGGAGCAGGTGATATTTAATTCTGTTTGACCATGGTAAGGAGAGCAAGACCACAGGAGATATCTTAAGGGGTTTCTATGCTGTTAAGAAAGCTCCACAGCCTTAGTTACCAGTTACTCAGACAACCACAGAAGGCACCTTAAAGCTCATCTAGTTCCACGCCCCTTGAGATGGGCAGGACACACTCTACTAGATCAAAGTCCATCCAACCTGGTCTTGAACACTTCCAGGGGTGGAGGATCCACAGCTTCTCTGGGCAACCTGTTCTTTAGTGTAACCATAGTGCAGATATGCCAGAGATTTCCCAGGCTCCTTTCTTAATGGGCAAGCTTGTTTCCTCCAGGAGGAAATCAAAGCACAGTTGGCACAGGAATTTGCTCCAGGGCTCACTCCAGGCAGAAAACATTAAATTATGGTGGGCTCCTTCAGCCTGGGACAGACTTCTGACACAATGCCAGCAGGCCCTGTGCCCACAAAGACAAGCACGTAGCCTCAGAACAGGCTGCAGGGCAAGCAACACATGCTTTTGGCATCATACTCTGGATTTCACTTGTTTTATTCAGATTCTCACTTCATTATCACTTTGCAAACACAAAACATTCTAGTTAAGTCTCAGGGCCACAGAGCCAGCAATTGCTTAGCAATGCAGACCTAGCCAGACATACTCTGCACTTGTCTTGAAAACCAGCATGAATGTATTCCCTTCTATCTGAATAGCAAGACTTCAGGAAAATATAGAGCTAGTGATTATTAATCAGCCTTGAATGTTTAGTATGAGTGATTACTTTCTGTATTCATACAAGGGATGGGCAATTTATAATGAATACATTCAAACACATGAGAAGAGGTTGTCTGTCAAGCTTACACATTCTCTAAGAGTTTGTACCTGGAAGATCTGAGCTTCAGGAGAGACTGGGCATACGGAAAAGAAAAGCTGGTTTTCAAACTGCACTGCCACTATATCTAAATAAAATCCTAAAGAGTGTGGGGGGGAAAAAATCTCAAAAACCAGAAATGTGATCTTGCTTACCAACCAACTTCATTTCTCAAAGCACATCCTAAAATGAGCCAAGAATTTCACTTGAAGAACCTCCACCACTTGCAATTATCAGCCCTATAAATTACCCCAGCAGTGAAATACAAGGAGATCAAAGACTCTGAACCATTTGATTTTCTTACACAAGAGTGGCTACTGGGCACACTGATTACTCACTAGGGCTGAATAACTAGAGCAATATTGAACTCTACACATGTGGCACCAGAGACAATGGCAGAGAAATGAACCAGTGGATACTCTGGAGGTTTGTCAAACAGCAGAAGGCTGGTGCACAGATAAGCAAATGGCTTATAAATGTGCTAATGAGTTTGCCTTTTAACCCCATCAACTAAAAACACTGAGGCTAATTTATTTTTCATTGTCTCTTTTGAATACATCTCTCTATAAATTGAAATGTGGTCTCTGGTGGGTATGAAGAGCAACTTTTAATCTACTCGAGACATCCTCCAAAATTTGGATTGAACTAGTATTGAGTGCACTAGGTTACTGCAGCATGTATTTCTTAGAGGCTATTCAACTTCATGCTTTCATCATCTCTCTGGACAGATAATTTGTCAATATTTACAAAATTAATTTCATATAATCTTAGGAGAACTAATGGAAAATACTGCCTCTAGTTATGAGGCTGATACAAGCCTGTTAGTCTTCCTGCTTTCTTCCCATAGCTTTTATTCAGGTCTTAGTTGTACAATTCTGCTTTTTTTTTTTTCCTCCTCCTCCCCCCAGTTGTAAAGACAGCAATTGAGAAATCACAAGTCCATCCTTAGGCTTGTCACAACAGCTGTACATCATTCCTAATTTATGGTGTACTGGAAACTGACAAGCTCCACTTGTGCTTTTATCTCAGATTTTAACCCTGGTGCTTTTTATGTGTTTGCTTTTACACATCAAGGTGGAGGTTTAGTCACACAGATGATCTGTGTGTGCCAAACTAAAGTTGTTTTTTTACTAAGGAGAACTTTAAAACAAGGCATAGACAAGAAAACGCTGTTCAACTTAATGCCAGAGTTTGTACAATCCACTGAATGTGTAAATCACTACATAATTGCTAGGTATTATTACTAGTCTTTGAGCAAGTAATTCAACTTGAATTATCTGTTTGCCAAATGTCATCTCTGTTTGGGAGCTGTCATTGAAAAAGCATGATTTTTTTTTTCCTCCAGCTTTGTTCAAAAGTCTTCTCCAAATAGCTTGTCAGTATTTTTTAGCCTGCTGCTTATTTATGAGCAATACATTGCAACTCCTAGACACTTGCAATCTGAGGTGTTTTGACTGTCCAGTTAGGTACTTTATATAATTACTCCCTTTCAGACATCCGATGACTAACTTTGAACTGTGTAATGTGGGCCCTCATGCAAGACAGCATTAAATTTGCTTTCCAAGAGTGCTGGCTAATAGCTGCCTTAATATAAAATTTAACCCAGTTATAATACTCCTACTGTGGTAGAAATTAGCAGTCAATCAAGTTGAGAACACCTACTTTGAGACTAACACAAATATTGAGTAAAGGATAACCCCCATTTCAAATTATTTACTGTATAGAAGTACTGATCTAATTTCTCTGTAGAATAAAGTCCCAATAAGATGATCATTCCCTAAACTCCAGTTAAACTACAGTTGGTGTAATTAAAAAAAAAAAACTCTGCAGGAGAGGGATTCCTTTTCAAGGAATAGAAACCATGTTAAAGAGGATTAAAATCACCTTGTCAATATATTACAGCATGCCTATGAAAAAGAATAGCTCCCCTCAGTCTCAGAATAGTTGGAGTTATTTCCACCTAATGTTTTTTTAAAATAGTACACATTCTTCATTCTTTGCAACAAATCACTCTAATTCTGAATAAAATATAAATCATTCTTTGTTTCTTGAATTTGAAGTAACAGAGGAGTTTTGAAAACCAGTGTGCTTACCTGAGCTTGGAAAAAGAAGGTGCCAAGGAAGGCAGAGTGAATAACCTGATTTAACTCATCCCTGAAATTATCACATATCTCTACTAGGTACACAAATACTCTGTTCACTGCAGCTCTCTGCACAAGAGGCACAGACAGAAAATCTCTTACTGTATATGACCATGGAAAAAAAAAAATTGAGATAATGATGTCATTGGGAACAAAGAAAATGTTCCTGCTTTAATTTACTGAGATTTCTTTGCAAGAGCAGCCATTTGAATGAAAAAAATGGAAAGATTGTGTGATGGCAGAAGTTTCAGATTGAGGAACACCACATTTCTAAGTGGAGTTCACTTGGAGGCAGTGGAACCTCAAGATTTCTGAAGTATTTGTGCACCTAAAAAGGAGATGGACAGGACTGATGAATTCTAAGCATCCATAACTCACACTCTTGGACACCAGCAGCAAAACCCCTATTTGCCTTCAGCAGAAATAAAACCAAGAGCCCTTGAAAACACATTGATCCATACTTTATCCTGCTGGGTGGTTCATTTTACTCCTTTGGAATAAGAATGTAAAGCAAGCATTTATAAATATTATGCCATCTGCTTAGAAGAATGAATAGATTTTTCATGTAAAAAATCCATTTCTCTTAAGCATCTGGACTTTCAGGAAAGTGAAATAATATAAAATACCAAACTAAAACGAGTTCATGGCCTTATTCTGTCATGATTTATATCCAATGCATATCACTTGTCTTTAGTGGGGTTGCCCAGACATATGTTCGGATAATTATGGGGGAAAAAAGCTAATAGTAGTGTACAGTGCTAGTTTGAGCTGACAGATAACAGGTTGTTAGGGATAAAACATGTGCATAGAGTAACAACATGTTAAATATCTCATTATGCCTTGATATTGTTGGGAGGATGTAAATTAGAGTACCAATTACTCTGTTGCAGTGGTAATGAAGCATTGGAGTCTTTCTTCACATGCATCTCTATTTGTGCAGCTACCAGTGACTTTCCCCAGGGAAGCAGATGGAATGGCTTGGTGTTGACCTCCAAGCTCTTGCTCCCACTTTCAAAGTTTTCTGTTAAAGTTTCATACCTGTGGGAGGGAGGACACTAGTGACAGTGTAAGAAAGCAGAACAGAATGGGATAAACAGGATATTTTAGAGTGCTTTGTAAGAAAACTAGGAAAGAGGGGAATTGAGGTGAAGGAAAACAAGCTATGGGAGATGACATGCAGAATAGCATTTCAGACAGGAGAAATAGCATAGAGGGCCAGGAAATTGTCATTATATGTAACATCAGTCTCAAACACTGATTCACTGCTCTCTTCTAAAAGGTTTCCTTATGCATCTGCATTCCAGTTATTTGTCAAATCTAACAAACACAAGAACAAAGACAAAATGTCAGCAAATACATCAAGCTCTTGCCTTCTCTGTGTTGTGCTTTCACAACCAATCCAATCCACCAGTTCTCCACCTTTAAATATACAGCTTCACTCAGATCCTATAAAAGCAGATATTACCAGTAGCAGGGAGAGGATTGGACTATGCCAAAAGCACATTCAAATTGGAATGATGAGGTTTGCTGTTTCTAAAGCTTCCTTTGAGAGCTGGATGGCTGTTTGCCACAGATTTTTAAACTTGTTTTCACCTTTTATATCATTACCAAATAACTATTAAATCATGCCAGTAAATCCCCCTTCATCTCATAATAAATGGCTCAGCTCTGTTTCAGAAACAGCAGGAAAAAACTCACTTCAGAGATGTCAGGAGTCATTCTGAAGGGCACATTTCAGAGGATACCATGCACCAGAGACAGGTCGGAACAAGATGCTGGAGGTGCCCATTCTGCTTTGGGCAGAAGAAAGCTTGGGCTTGTCCATGTAGATGGACACATCACCTGATACACAGCCTGGCACTGAGCTCTGGCTTCTGTTAAGAGTAGAACAGACTGAGCCTGTAAAACCCTCACAAGAACATCCCTAAAGGATCTTTAGCAATATTCCATATATCATATAAACAAATATCTATCAACTGAGCTGCAAAAGCTCAAGGACCTACAGACAACTTCTTGCTGCAGCAGCCTTGTTCCCTGAGCAAGGGGAGGGATGAGGGAGGGTGATGGGGTGCCTCTGAATCCATGGAGTTTCTGCTGGAAGTGATTCCCATTCTAGACAGACCTGGTGCAACTCCTCTGAATTGCATCCCCCCCTCAGCTCACCCACTGGTTACAGAACATGATGAGTGTGGCATAATTACTTGGTCATAATTCTGTGCAAGAAACAAAAATAGATCAGTCCAGCTGTAATACAAGCAGGGGGGCTTCCTGATGAAGTCTAACACAGTGTTGTGGAACTGCCTGTCATATAGAACACAGAGGGGTAGGAGAGTATCCTCAGCTACGTGGTGAATTCTGACATGGATAAGGAAGGCAGCACCTTGAAAGACTCTGTAGGATATGCTGAGAGCTCCAACAAAACTTGAAAGGATTTCAAGGAAAGGAAAGGAGGACATTCAGATTCCTGCCTTGATTTTTTATTTCTTTTGAAAATCAGACCTAGAGACTGTATTAATGAAGTATTAAGGACATGAACACTGCAGAAGTAGATATACAGCCTGAATGTTCCTCTTTAACACTTCTAAAACAAAAATCAATGTTTCAAATATCTCCAGCAATAATGTAGAAATCACACCATCAAATTATAATAAAACTTGACACTAATTAATGTCTGTTCTTGTATGACATTGAAAGAGGGAGGGGTATAATAAACAGGTACAATGGAGTATAATCTTTCAGATGCATTGTACATTTGCCCCCTTAAACTCTTTTTAAGCATTCTCTAGCATCATTTTATCTGTAATTATCAAGTAGGAGAATTCAAGGAGATAAGTGTATTGCAGTGAACTTGTCTGGTCTTCCTTGGTTATTAAAAGAAATAAAATAAGGGAAATCACAGACAGATCATTAAATGCAATAACAAAGCAGCAGAGAAGATAAAGACATCTGTTTCCTGCAGGAGTTATATTTAGTGCTGAACAGCAGGGATTTTCCCCCTGTAGTTCTGCAGAACAGGTCACTGGTGGAAGAAAGGAGTATTTGCAGTGGGATACAGTATTATTTAGGTTTGAAACTGATGAATTGGGAAACATTGATGAAAATGAAGAGTGCTACAAACCCTTCTTGAGCATAGTGAGAAGCTAACAGCTAAAAAGGAACTAGTTGCTTGCTAAAAACATTGCTACAGTTTGGCTCAAATGTTCTTTTTGAGTCACTCCATCTCTTCTGTCAATAGTCGTTACCAGAATGGCTTGAACCAAAATAGTGGATTCTGAAAACCCTGGAAGTCCTTGTTTGAAATCAGAATATTTTGCTGCTCAAGATAATTTCAAATACTAAATACATAAAGATTTCTTAATGTGATGTTTTACAAATGGAGACTTCAATCAAAAGCTAGTGTGGCCCTATGGAATTGACAGAAGTGAAGCTAATGTGGACTAAAATAGTATTATGTGGTTTATTTCAGAGTAGTTTCAGCTCTGGCTAGAAATAAACCAAAAAAATAAAGGAAATATTGGTTGATCCCAAACAATCCCAACACCAAGCCTTGTGATAGCTGCCAAGACCAGGCTTCTTGATGGAAATGTATCTGCTGGAGCATCTGTTGGCTATGATTAGTCTGCACTGTGAGGGCAGTGTCCTCTCTGGGACACTACTTCATTCCTCTGCAGATAGTATCTCCAGTGCTGCTGTTTTCTTGGCTCAGTTGCCACAGGAGGCTGTCAGCCAAGATAACAGGTCACCCTTGCCCAAGGCAAAGAGGTTGGGATGAATATGAACAGTTAGGCAGCATATTTATCACTATGTGGTGAAGATTCAGTGCTGACCCAATTAACAAAAGCAAGGAGTAACACTCTTTACTCTGATTAATACACTGAACCCAATATATTTTCAAGTTTCCAAAACACCATCTCTTCACTCATTATGAACATTAAAAGTTGGCATGTATTTTTAATTTTATTTTGATTGACAATGTACATTTGTTAAGTTTGTCTTTAATCTGCTCATTAACTACAAAGATTTTACAAGATGCTTCTGCATCTACTATGTCCAATATCTCCTTCAGTAATGCAAACATCCAGATTTTTGCATATTGCTGAATTTAATGCTAATAGAATTGATACTGGGAAAAACATCAAAAAGAAAAAATATATGGAGCATAGGAGTGATCACATCTGTTAAAAGATTACATGTTTAATGGGATATTTGAACAAATTGGAAACGGTGATTAATCTATTTACATATTAGAAGTTTTCTACTTTACAAGATCTTTTGAAACACCCTACATAATGACCCTAGTGATTATTTAATGGATAAGAACAAGGCTTAAAAGAGAAGGTGATATCTTTATACACAGTGATATACCTGGAGATATCAGCTCTGAGGGACTCAAGTTCTCACTCAGAAGCCACTGATCTCAATCTAAGTGCAGTTCAAGAACTGTTGCTGTGAGTCAAACTGATTAATAATCAGGCTGGGACTCAAACTTGAGAGAAAAAGGTGGTCAGAATATAGAAAGCAAGAGGAAATGTTAGAAAGGAACAGGTGAGAAGGTCTGCAACTCCAGTAAGTCAGAAGGATGGGCAGGTAATTATTGCTGCCAAGACAGAAGATTTAGCAGGAGATGAGGACCCTGCATGTTATCAGAGTAGTAACCCCACCAAATACATGCACCAGGCACTTCCCTTCTTGCTAAATGAGATTTCCTAATACACCCATTGACAGATAATCATGAGCAGCACAAATAAATATTCTAGTTTCCTTATTTTCTCATTATTTTCCATGGTATCATACAGTTAAAGATTAGAAGTAGGGATGAACAGTCATTTGCAGACATAAATAGACCTGTAATCTCTACCTATCCAGGTACAGCATATTTTCACTAGCAGCCACAGTACATTAAAAAAAAGCTTCGTCAGTTTGACATTTTAAAGCCTTTGATTTTCTTTCTGTATATTGCCTACTATTAATTTCTATAAGCTTCTGGAAAAAATGCTCAGCTTTCTATCAGACTGAACCTTCATTTGGTCTAAGGTGCTGCAGATTTTCAAGCTTCACAATACAACTGGTAAGCAAGCCATTCTAACTTGACTTTTAAAGCAATTTTTCTTGTAACTTCAAGGTTTTTCTTCATGTAGCAGAGGCAATGTCTAAACCAAGGTGCTAGAGAGGTACCTCCTGGACAGAAAGCACAGGGACTGCCTATGGTTAGAAAAACTGCTAAAGCAAAGGAGCTGGAATCTGTTGTTAGAAGGCAGTAGTTTCCAAATATTGTCTTTGTTCAGCCCTTACAGAGCTCCCTGATTTATACAAAGTTTCTGGCAGATGAAGCAGCTACAGCATTGTTAGTCCAGGACTTGCTGTGATGTGAACTGCATCACAGAATCACTTGCTTAGGATGTGAAGGAGCTGATGTTACTTCAGCCAGTATCATCAAGCAATCTAATACTAATTAAAATGGTTCATTGTTTCACAATATTAAGTTTTAATTAGTGTGAATAGATCTCATGACTACTATAAAGTTAAATAATTCAATAATAATGTTTTAATTCCAAATATTCACTGCCATCTCACTGTATATTCAATAACTTCAGGAGGCTTTGAAACACACTGTAGAATGCTAAAACCCTCAACTACAATGAATTCCAAGATAATAGTCTTTATGCTAGAGTGAATTTATTCTATGTTCATTGAATTTTAAGCTTGCTTTTGTAACCTATCCTGTTCAATTATTTCTGAGTTCCTAATCAGGGATGCCCATCTCCTGTGATGTATTGAATCACCCAGGAAATTGTTCACTGTTTATCAGTTAACCAAGCTCATTTCTACTTCCAACAATAAACACTTCAGACCTTTGAACTGATATTTGACTACAAACCAAATGGTACAGTCAATACACCAGAGGGATAGGATGTTATCCAGAAGGACCTGGACAAGATTAAATGAGCACAAGTGAACCTTGTGAGATTCAAGTGGAGGGTCCTGCAGCTAGGTCAGAACAATCGTTATCATCAGTAGAGGCTGGGGGATGAGATGATAGAGAACAGCCCTGCAGAAAAGGACTTGGGGGTGTTGGTGGACAAGAAGCTGAACATGAGCCAGCAGTGGGCACTGGCAGCCCTGAAAGCAAATCACTTCCCAGGCTGCATCACAAGTGTGGCCAGCAGATCAGGAGATGACCCTGCCCATCTACTCTGCTCTGTGAGACCTCACCTGGCATCCTGGGTCCAGCTCTGGAGTCCTCAGAACAAGGCCATGGAGCAGGTCCAGAGGAGTGCCACAAAAATGATCAGAGGGCTGGAGCACCTCTCCTGTGACAGGCTGAGAGAGTTGGGGTTGTTCAGCCTGGAGAAGAGAAGGCTCCAGGGAGATTTTATGGCCTCCCAGTAGCTGCAGGGGGCTTCCAGAAGAACAGCAGGGGAACTGCTTACAAGGGCATGTAGTGATAGGACAAGGGGCAATGGCTTTAATTAGAGAAGGGTGGATTTAAATTGGATATTAGGAAGAAGTTGTATGAGGAAGGTGGACACTGGAGCAGGTTGTCCAGGAAGGTCCCAACACTGGAGACATTCAAAGTTGAGCTTGGTAAGGTTTCTCTCACTTAAATGTTGTTGAGAATGATGCACATTCAGCAAGAGTCTTACCACTCTAGGGCCAGATTTGTCATCCTTTAATGGAAGTGAGGGGGTGTAATCCCACTTCTGAAACATTTTCAGTGATGGTGGGGGTTTGCATCACACACTTTCCTAAAGGAACAGTTGAAGTGCAGCAATCTGATGGTGCAGCTCCATCTTGATTTCTTGAGTTTGCCTAAATTCCTTTGGAGTTTCACTTGGACAGCCCTGTGTTTCTCTTTGTTGTTCCCTTAGCCCAAGTACCATCACCTCTGAGAACTCCCCAATTGCTGCACCTTATTTTCAATTATGAGAGGAGGAGAACTAACCACAAGCCTCTTTCTTCCTAGTAAATGTATAGCATTAAGTAACCCAAAGCAGAAATCTTGTAGGTAAAGGGGATGATAACTGCTGCTAACAAGCAAAAATTATGTCTTCAGCAGGAACACACTAAAGTAGAATTTCTCCTTAAAATAATAATTTTGCCAATTTTTTTCACAAGGATAATTAAATAAGAAATA
>JAOEGS010020158.1:37983-48495 GCA_025447755.1 Corythornis vintsioides
AGGAAACAAAAATATATCAAAACCAGGGAAATATCAAAACCAGATTTTTGTTTGTTTGTTTAGATGTTGTTTCATTGCATATTGCTGTGAAGCCAGGCAGTCAAGCATCTAAACAATTGCAAAATCCAGATGTCATGGAAGCTTAACTAGACATATTAATTGCTTCACAGTCTAGATACACACAATTAAAATCAAGGTTCTGAAAGGTATTGCTCTGTTGCTCACCTAATTGATGTGTTACAAAAATTTAGGGGAAAAAAAAAATTCATGCTTCCTACACAGGTACCCAACACACCTCCCCATCCCACTAGAGCTAAAAAAGCTACTAAAATACCACCACATATTTGGAATACCTCCAGGGATAGTCACTCCACTACCTTCCTGGGCAGCCCATTCAATTACCTGGCTACTCTTTAAGTAAAGAACTTCCTAATATCTCATCTGAACCTCCCCTGGTGCCATTTCAGGTCTTTTTCTCTACTCCTGTCATTAGTAACTTGAGAGCAGAGGCTGCACCCACCTCACTACAACCTCCTGTCAGGTAGTTGTAGAGAGAGAAGTCAAATCCAGTCAAACTGGATTCTGACATCATTAATTTCTGTCTGTAGAGTGCAGGTTATTTTGAAAAGAAAATCTAACAAAGGAGGTCATGATGCTTGGGGTTATGAAGAGATGGAGGGGAGCATAGATAAAGCTCGTGGGTGAAAGCAAAACTGAGTTGCAAAACTAGATTTGTTGTGTGGGGTTTTTTTGTTCTGTTTTGTCTTATTTTGCTTTGTTTTGGAATTTGGGGATTAAAATAGAATGCAGATATTTTGTCCAAGTTCAGTACACAGCAATCCCACGAGAGCAGTTGTGATTCTTCTGCCAGAATATCAGATACCTCTGTGCAGCTCTTCCTCCTCCCCATCAGCCACTGTGATCTCAGGTTCATCCTCCAGGGGCAAAACAGTGGAAAAGGTGTAGCAAGGCTTGGACTGAACCAAAAAAGAGATGCAATGTCAGCAGTATAGCCAGGAAAAAGACCCTTAAGTCCCTTAGCTGTAAAGAAAGTGTAATGCCAGAAAGTGGGAAAATACAGCAGGTGCTCTGCCTTCCAGCAGGTTCCCATGACATTGAACTGGCAGAAAAGGAGGCTGTGACTTTTCAAAGCTAGGCATACAGCTCTGGCTTTAGCCTCTCCCTGCAAGGATTTAGGAATTTAGGATATCTCCAAGAATTTTCTTTACCATCTGTTTTTTTGGGGGACTTTGTTTTTGTTTGTTTTTTTTTTTTAATGACCACAATTTGGCCATCAAATCAAAATTTCAATCACAGATTTCCTCCCATCAGGACTGTTCTGGCTTCTAAGATTTCTTTTCTAATCAAACAGTGAGATTAATAGAATTATTGTGGCATTGGGATTAGAGACAGGTTGGTATCTGACTGATTTTAGATGTATATGAGGATCTAGTCTTCATTTGGAAGTACCACCCTTGCTTATCACACAGTGTTGACAGGGTCTTCTGTGGGAAAAAGGGCTGCCCCATTTAGTTGAGGGAGTCTTTGGAATTCAGAACTTCGCAAATAAAAATTCCTGTAGGCTGGGGTGAACTCAATTACCAGTCAGTTTTGAAGAGCATGTCATAGGATGCCACAGGAGCATAATTAATAACTCAAATCCTCAGCTGAAGCAGGTCCCAAGACAACAGGATACACTTAGTGTCTGGATCATGATATTATATTATATTACATTTTTCATTCCAAAGTATTACAAATTACTTAGCAAATTATATACACTTAAAATCATTTGCTTATGGGGACAAGCTCAAGCAGTGACAAGAGCTGTCAGAGGAAATGTAGCTGGTGGAAAACTGTCTCTACATCTTGAGTGAGCAAGGTGCAGTTTGCTAGTGGATGTAACCCTGACAGCCTGCCACCTAAAAAGCAGTTCTTGCTGCATGGTGTGATCCAATAAACAATGTAGAGGTGACTAGAGAGAATTATTATTCTAATATTTAAAGATTCTTTTAACTCTATATTCCTATGTAAAAAAAAAACCAAGCCAGAAATCTTTAACCCCCAATTACCAGAAGGTGCATTACTTGGTTTTCAAGATCTCAGGTGAAAATTAAACACTGTATGAAACTCAGTATCTGTATATCACACAGTGACTGGCTCAGTGGGTCTTTCAAGACTAGAAGTGTCTGGGTATTTTAGACATGATGCTTAGATGACTAAACTATCCCCTCTGGGAACTGAGTCCACATTTCAATTCCAGTTCAGTCAAAAAAATGCCTTACTGGAATGACAAGCTAGAGAAGTGCTGCCAGAGTCTAAGGAAGATATTACAAGTGTGTGTCAGGGGCAGAAAATGCACATTTCTGGAAGCACTCTCTTCCAGACCTGCTCCTACAGCCACTGGAGACACAAAGAGTCAGCTGGTTCCTCAGCTATTGCTGTGTGACCAGGATGGCCAGAGTCAGATGGTTTAAGGTGACTCTGCAGTGTAGAAACTGGCAGATAAGCCAGAGGAACTCAGCAAAATAGATTGTAGAGCTGTGAAAAGCTATGAAGGAGGAACTACCTTGGTTAAAATCAGCTACTAGTTTTCTGAAGGGGAGGAAACAACTGAGGGACTGAAATATTGTTGTAATAGTGGAGACTTCATTCAAATCCATCTGTTGTCGCTCAGGGGAAATGCTGCACTCACTGCAAGAAAATCAAGTTGTTCTCTAAGAAAGGGAGGAAAAGGGAGGCTGTATTTCAAAGTTTCCTACTGAGCAAACTGTGCTGTGGCTCTTGTGTCTATTGCCAGAGGGGTTTTGTTCTCTAGGTGACCAGTGCAGAACTGGAACCTGCTTTTTGCTTTGGCACAGTCTGCAGCGACTGCCACATCTTCTACAAGACCTAATTACAGCTCCGTAGTTAAAATTAGAGATATGCTAATTAGTCCTTTAAAAATTAGCAACTTCATGCAGATGAAGAACAGACGCCTGTGTCTTCAGCTGAAGCTTCACACAGCCTGTTTTACCATCTCCCCACAGCCACCTCCTAAAACACATCTCCACTGAGCACAGGGCAAGCAGCACTGCTTGCTTCAGCACCAGTGCCTTCCTTACCCACACCTCCTCTGTGCTAAGGAGAGCTCTGGAGCTCTGCACTGACCATTTCTGTCATTTTATTATTGTTTTCCTTAGTGGGGTGCTAACCTCTGATGATTTGAAAGCCTGGGCCCAGAGCCAATCCTCCAGGCTTTGTGAAATTTGCTTGTCACCAGTGTAAAGCTCAGGCCACCGTTGTGGACAGGTGACAAATTCTCCCTGTTTAAAGTTGCAAGCAGCTCTCAGTGTATGTGGTGTTAGTACAGTGTGTGCATGTAAATCAAACTGCTAGCATTGAGGATCAACACTGACACTGCCTGAAAATGTTGGATGCTGTGGGGTCAATGATGCAGACAGAACAAACCTTTTCTCAGTTACTTTATCACTGAAAATCCACAACCCACTCATTTTGGTTCTAATTCTTTTTCTTTTTTTTTTTTTTTTTTTTCCAAAGTGCTACATGATTTTTAGGTAAGGAATTTTAAATAGGTTTACAAAGATTCTTGCTGAACAGTATCTGCAGTGTTGCTTCATTATCATCCATAATACTCCAGTGAATCACAGTACCTGCAGAAAAATGATAACAATTCTACCTTTGTAGAGCACCCAGTGCAGGGGGGAAAATAAGCTCAATGGAAATATAAATAATAGATTGTAATATTCAGACCAGGTCATAAATAAGAAGATATATCCAGACCAATATGGTTTAGTGAAACAGGGACATTTTTCTCCAAGACTGACTTGCTGGATGAAGGAATCACTTTGTCACTTTCTGGCTCAGGTTTCAAATATTAAATATAAACTGGTACGATTCTTACCACTCAATGTAAACAAAGTTCTTGGAGAATATGAATAAAAATCTATGTAGAAATGCTAATAAATGTTTTCTATCTGCATCCACATCCCACACATGCAACCAGAGACTGAAGATGATTTTTTGCCTTTCACACATCTGTGGCACTAGTGGAAGTTTTGCAAGACAGATTGGCTCCTTGGGGACATGAAGTGCATTCCTACTACTCACAGTGTGCTTGGACAGATGCAAAGTGGCTTCTGCTCAGGTGTGTACAAAAAACAACAGCCATCCTCTCACCCTGTTAGCTGCACTGGCTCTCCAGTGCTAAACAAAGGAAAAAATGCACCCATAATATGAGAATTGGGAGATTGTGATCCATAAAACACAGTTTACAGTCTGATAAAAAGGGAAAGAGGGCAGCTCTTCCTGGAGAAGTTACTGGCTACCAGCAGAATATTTCTGCTAGTTCTGCTTGTTAAGAAACTGCTCTTGAAATAGCAAGAGGCTTCACTTAATTAAATGTTAGCCAGCTCCTACATAATTTATATTTCATTTTGGTCAAAAGTCAGCTGAGAACCCCAAAATACTGTGGCAGAGCTGTGTGCTAAATTCTGCCTTCATTTATATGGCTGCAGCTCCACTGAGGTCTACAGAATACCCTGCAATGATTAGGTCGTGTTAAATTCATTTTACAAAGAAGATGAAATATTGGAAAGCTGAATAACTCGCCCAAGGTCAGTGCCACAGCTGGGAGCTGAGTTACCAGCAAGAGACAAGTTCTATTTGCTTGTTGAATTCACTGGGCTCATTGAAAATGTAATTTCTGCTCTCCTGACTCATGTGTAGTCACATAGGTGTGGCTTCAGTATAGGTGATAAAAGTCTTTCCAAGGATGCTGGTGAATGACATCTTCTTGCTGGGGGTTATTCTGTGTGTACAGTCAAAAAAGACTGTCAGGTGTGGTCATGCTGATAGCAGCTGTTTGAACTGAACAGGCATTACAGTTTTTCTCTTAGATAATAAACAAATACTCTCCTTTAAGGTTACCACCCAAAATGTTTTTAACTTAAGGAACAGTGTCTTTCAGTAAAGACAGAACAGTAGAGCTAGAGTTGCCTATTTACATATGCTGTATTCTCATCTCAAGGCTTTAATGCACTCTTTAATTTTGAAGAGTGCAGTTTTTAGACTATACTTAGTCTATGTGACTCAGGAGAAGAGCAACAGCATCTATAGACTTCTTTGGTTGGTTTGGGTTTTTTTTTTTCCTAGTGTTCCTGTCTAGCCTGGGGTCATTCTCCCTGCCAAGAGTTACACAGCAAAGGACTTGGCTTCAGCTCTCACTAAGACTTTTACACGTGCTCGTGCCCACTGCCTACTCCAAAAAGTTTTGCCAACAGCAAAACTCCTCTGGTGAAAACTCCAGCATGTGTTACATCTCTAACAGAACAGGGTTCACATCAGCACTGGTTACTCCTGATTAAATACAGGAAAAACACCTAATTATTATTAGTAATCTGACAAGTCAAAAATACCTTTGCAAATATAATCAAGCCATGTTTTTGTAGTGTTGTGGCTCCTTGCAAATAGATGACCCATCCATGTAGAAATGAGTGAAATATCTTATTCACAAACAAATGCCATATTCACAGCCATGAAAATAAGAGATATGTGACTAACCATGTGGTCACACACTAACAACTCTGTTTTTTTTTTGTCACAGCACTGAAATTACATGTTCAAATGAGGAAGAACATATTTAAGATCTTTTTTCATTAAAGAGAACAAAATTACTTCTATCTGTTAAATGAAACCTCTACCTGCCTATCAAATAACAGCCAAATATCCTAAAGGGGATTATTTTGTTTATTGCAGAGGACAGAAATTATTCATTTTACAGTACCTTACTTTTTTAGATGCTCTCTGCATGGTTGTCATCCTGTTCTCCCTTTCCCACGTGCAGTCTCACAGGGAGAGGGGCTGAGCACAGATGTAGCTCCTGTGCAAACAGGGGAATCTCCCACCCAGGTTTCTCCCAGCTCTTGCTCATCCAGCTCTCTGCCCAGCAGTGTCACACAAAGTCCCTGCTGCCCTGTAACAAGTATAAAGCAATGAGGGCAATATTGCAATCTGTGTGTATGTGAGAGTATTTCTTTTGATGCCACTAAGTGTGCAATCTTGTCTTGGTGGAAAGCACTAACTGGCAGCCCAACAGTTGTCTTGACTAGGAGCTGGTAGTCACACTTTAATGTGGGCAGGCCAGTAGAAAGCATCTGCTGCTCCTGTCTAGGAAGAAAGGAGAGTGCAATCCTTTCAAGATTGCAGAGCAGCAGTCTTTCCTACATGAATCTCACCTCACTTGAGAGCAAAATGGCATTTTCTACAAACCTGAGAACTGATGGTAAAGGTCATTCTTTGCAAAACTGCATTCTTTGTAAAGGGGACCTATACATGAAAAAAACCACCCTGAAACAACTAATGAAATGATGAGCATCACAGCAAACCAAAATCTAAACGAGTACTTAAACACAAGGTTGGCAGTTGTTTTGTTGATTGTTTGTTAATTTCTGAGGTTACTTAGTGTTTTGGCAAAAAGGCTGTCATGAGAATAGAAACCCCTTCACAAAGTGTCAGTCAACACTTCTTGAAACTCCCAAAGAAAAATCTTCATACTACTCATATGCTTTCAAAACTCAAAAACTGTACCTGTAGCAGTGCCAGCAGGAGAGAGGCAGAGAAGAAAAGTAGGATTTTAAGGAGGGTGGGGATGTAGTAAAGGACAGAAAGAGGAATGTTTGATAAGATTTTGACACACAATTTAAAAAGAAATTAAAAAGGGGGAAAAAAACCCATATTATTGAATAAAGAAGGGCATTGGGTAGACATTAGATTTGAACATGTTGGGTGCAGTTAGAAAAAGGAACTAGAGACTACAGGCATGTGAAGATCTGAGGAGGAGTACAAAGAGCAGAGTTGAAATATGAACAGCTGTGCATTAAAGGTCAAACCCTACAGACTGTATTTGGAATTTGGTTCTTCTTTCATTTATAATTGCTTAACATTGATGTAACTACTGACTTAACAATAGCAACTATAGCAACCTTCATCATCTGACCTTGATTTTCTTTTTTAACAGAGCCAGCAATCTCTATTTGAAGCCATCAGATCTACTGAATTGGATTTTAGCCATAGCAGGAAGTCAGGAAGTGTAAAAAAGCATTTCTTTTAAGAAGAAATTCCTTTTTTTAGGCCAAAAGATATTTGACATCTGATCATCTTGCTGGCTCTGGCTAAAAACAGAGAGAGAGGGTTGAATCCCTTCATGTGTTCTTATACTGTTAGTTTTATACCATTTTCTCAACATTAATATGACAAAGATAGCTGAACACAGTCACTCTTATTCAGATGTGGACACAGCCTGCAAACACTCGTTCTCCCTTACAGATAATGACTAAGCCTCAATTTCAGTGAAATTGGAGAAAAATTTCAATAGTTCTAGTGGATCAAGGAGGTGATCTGATTCCAGTTATTATGAAGGCAGCAGAATGTAGCCTATGGAATATAAAAAAGTAGAAAATTAGCAGCCTCATAAGTAACCAAGCAACAGAGGCAAGACATTATTACTATGAAAACTTTAGCTTTAATTTTTATTGATCTTTTCTCTAAGTTTACACAGCTAAGATGATATTATCCTAGGCTTTTGCTAAGAAAGGTCCTGTATCACCATCATCTCTTTTTTTCTTTTCATGCCAGTCAGCAGCTTGCTCACCAGGACTCCACCAGAGCCCCTTAGACTTTCCTTTCCTAGCTGCCTAACAGAGCTGAGCTCATTTAACATCTGTCACAGATCCCATGCTCCTACTTCTTAGTGCAGTGTTAAAGATACCCAAGTTAGCTTTTTTTTACAGAGCAAATTATTCTGTGAAGAGCACACCAGCAGATGCTGCTTCCAGCACCCTACCTAATCTGTCAGAAGTAGCTTCAGGAGCTCAGCCCCCCCTGACTTTCTCCTTTCCTTCCAAGCACAAGTGGAGCAGAAGTTGAAAGATGGACAAACAAAAGGAAGGAGGATTTCTCCCTCTCCCCAGGCAGATCAGTGGCCATGCCAGCACATGGTTTGAGAGGAAGGTGTGAAGTTAGAAAAGAGAGAAATGACTAGGTTGTGGAAGGGCAAGAATGGAGAGCAGCTTAATTAAATTAACCAAGGGAATATTTACAGTTCCCATTTCTGAGATTTGCAATTCCGTGGAATGATCTCCCAGAGGAAGTCATGAAAACCTCATTACTGAGCCATTTGAAATGAGCTGAAATAGGTCTACAGTGAACAACAGTGTGGGGACTGGGGGCTGGCTTATGGTTCCTCTCTCTCATTAACAAAAGATGCTCCCCTTACACCTCTGTGGCATGAACTGTGGGATAATCCATATCAACACATTAATGCATTTGACTTTTCAAGCCTGGATAGATACTTATCCCAAATAAATTAATGAGATTACCAACAGGATTAATGTACTGTTGTTTGGCATTCTCCTGCTTCCTGTGACCATACAATAGAAGTGTTAACTTCAACATTTTGCCTCACTCAAAAGCATTTCATGATGTTTAAATAATAATATGTTTAAAGATTCCATGAAAAACATCTGCTGTATTCCACCCCAACATTGGCAGTTGTTCAGCCACAGATGAAATCACTCATTCCATATATGTTAGTACATTTAGTCTCCCTTCTGCTAAAGTTATTATTGATCATCACTTATTGAAGACTCATTTGAAAAAGTAGATTTCTAACTTTTTCCAATTTGGCTCCTTTTTTTTACAAGTAAACACCTTTTTATCTTTAGCATTTGCATCTTGAATGCAAAGGTTGCTTCAAGGTGCATTTTGGAAAATCAAGCCATCAGATTTAAATAGAAAACCAGAAACAAGACTAAAAAAAAAATCCATGAAATCTGTGATTTCCTTTTATGATCCAGCACAAAGGAATTGCAAGAGGAAATAGAAAAGTTTAGCACCTCTTAATAACATTATATAGATTAGGGGGTAATTATTTTCATGACACTCCTGCTCCACCACTTTTCCAGAACACTGAAACAGTAATTTTTGAATTTTCCTTCTGTATTTCTATAATTCTGTATTATTAATTGATAAATTATTTTCTCTTCTTTTTTTTTTTTTTTTTGTTTAAAAACTAAAGGTATTTTAAAATATTGGGTTCTACTCAGACTAAGTTTAAAAGTTGTTTTGAGTTGATTACAAGAAAACCATCAAAACTTTTATCAATATTTTAGAAACTCTAATTTATTCTATTCTGTTCTATCCTGTGTTTGACTGGGTCAGGATTCTGAATTTCCTACAGTGTTGGTTTTCATGCTAATGCATTTTTAATTTCCAAGACATACAGGAGAGTTTGAAAATGTTTACATCCATACTTGAGCCTTGTACAGTAATTACCATTATTGCAGAAAGACCTCTCTTCATTTTAGTGCACAAAAAATCAGTTGCAGAGCACTGCATGGATTGTAAGTGGTAAATTATTAGTATCTCTAGGCAAATTTTGTATCTGCCAATTTGAACACTGCAGAAATTGCCCCTTATATGTAGTTTACAGTCCTCCTACTGGTGCTTAAGGGTTATTATGTTTGAGAAACTGAATGATTACTTCTTTCTTATGATAATTCATGCAGTTTTATAGATTTTAATACAGAATCTATATACTCCTATGTAGAGTTGTAATTCTATTGTATCCAGTGCAAGCAGAGCACTGTGAAATAAAATATATGTTTACAACCTTTATTACAATAAAACCTTGTCTAATATTCAAGAAATAAGCTGTCTATATCTATAATGATTTAAAAAAAAAACAACAAAAACAAGACTGTAAGGCCAACAGCATCAACCCCCTAAACTCTGCCCTCATGTTAGAGAATCCCAACCACAATTCCACCAGCAGTGCAGCACACAGGCTTCACAAATATTTGACTACATCTCCTCTAAGAGCCCAGTGAAACCTAAAAGAGTATTTGGGAAGATGACTAATGGCTTGGCATGAATATTCTAAACAAGCCTTGCTAGGTATTTGTCTAAAGCCAGCTGAATTAACCTGCTCTCCTGTGTGTGTCTGCACATCTAGATCAGTGCATTTTCATTCCCTTTGTTTCATAACCTGCCTATAGACCCATGTGCCAGCCAAACAGGAATTAAAATTACTTCCTACAGAAGAATAAGCCATTAAGGTATAGTATATAGGATTAATATGCAGTAAAACATTACACTTTAAGAGTCATTTGTTCATCTTCAGAGTTTTTTAATTACCTGGTCCCTCAATCAAGCTTAACCCATCAGCTAGGTTACTCTATCATGTGCTTAACTTTAAGCTCACATTTCTCATTAAGCATATGCTAGACAGTTTGAGGCCTCAGAATATGCCACTCTTGGATACAGTATTCTCACCCCGTGGGAGCAGAGATAGCTGAAAGATCACAAAGCTCCAGTAGAAGAAGCTATTAAATTTTATTAACCAGGGTCCTGAAACAGGAATCCTTGCCTTAACAACCCAAGTGGAGGTGAAATATCAGTGTGATATGCATATATAAAAATAGATTTGTTTATATATATTGATAATTTGAATATATA
>JAOEGS010020158.1:48595-68359 GCA_025447755.1 Corythornis vintsioides
GTTTATATATTATATCTATCATATATATAATGCTATCAGTGTGATAGTATTCTACAACCACTTCTTACACAGGCAAGTGATTGCATATGCAAAAAGCAATAATGAATTAATTGGCTGACCACATAACAGCATCAAGGCTAAACCACAGATTTCTTTAGGATTTCACTCAAGTGATAGAGCAAAATTTTAAACTCCAGAGAGATTCTTTTTTTCCCAGAGTTGTTCCTCACATTCACATCTCACTTAGGAGCCTTCTAAAGGATGTGAAAAAATGTTGTAATACACAAAACTTTGATTGCAACAGGATGTCTTAGCTGCTCATAAAATAGGCAGGTGAGACTCCAATGAGTTGACAGAGTTTGAAATCAAAGGTTATATTCCCATTCCTTAGGCTGTAGGAAAGGTGGGGTTTTGATAAGAATCTTTCCTGGATGACTGCTAATCTTTTTGTTCTGAACACAGAGACACTGTTGCCTATTGTCATGGTAACAGGCAGCTCTAGTAGCTCTGCTCCTGCCTTGTCTGAGGCTATGGATGCTCACGCACTCCTCCCCAGGTATAATCCTCTCATTCTTCCAGTCTCAGCCTGAAAGTTTTCCATTGGGCCTCTCCTTTCACAGCTGATAATCCAGCCCTTCCCCACGAGGGGACCTGGCTTTGTTCTCAGGGACAGGACACAGCCACGGGAGTTCTTTTTACTGTCCTTCCATGGAAAGCAGGGGCTCCAGCTGATGTTCTCACCCTCACTGTCTGGAGAGGTGCAATTGGATCACGTTGCTTGGCTCCCAAAACTCAAGCAGACACTGGAGCACAGATAATGTGACATAGGCATATATATACTGACATTATTATCATGAGTCTTTTTTATTTAGTAGATGGAATAATGCACTAGAGAAAGAAAGATTGCAAATTAGCAGCCACATTTCAAGCATGTTCAAGCTCCTCCAGTCTTCCACTTGCCTGCAAACTCTGCCCACTTGGCTTTCCAAGTTCAGGGCCAGACCCAAGCACACATCCCACTAAGCATCCTGCTGCACCTGCCTGCTGTGCCATCCTCCCCTGCACTCCTCTTGCTGTTTGCCCTGCACCTGAAAGACCCTTCTTATTTTCAGATAAGAGGACAATTTGCTTCTGCCTAGGTACCTAGTTGTGCTAACTAGGCAGACCTCTCAGAGTGCAATATTTACCCTGCTCATCATTCAAAGGTGACACATGAGTGACAGCCTTTCCCAAACTATTACCAATCACCCAGGATCACCCCCACACTTGTCACACATACCTATTCTGGAAATGGAACCACACACTGGCAGATTTTTCAGTCAGTTCAGTGAAGGGAAAGAGGATGAAAAGAAGCCCAAGGGCTGTTCTAACCTACACCAACTGGCAGTGCTCCTAGAGGAAAAGTGCACCAGCTGGGTAGAGGAGTACGTGCTCCAGTCCTTCCTCCCATGGGGGTGCTGGGGGGACAGTGCAGGACACAGAGATGGGAATGATGGGACTGCTGGAACCAGTTACCTACAGGCAGAACTGCCTCCTTGCCAGAGCCACTGTGATTTTTCATCATCTTTGGATAACTTAAAGAGCATAAAGTCTGGAATAGACAAGGGTACCTGGCAAAAAGATTGCAATATAATAGTGACCAAAAACTTTGCCCTCAGTTCTAGGCCTTTTATTATCAACTTTTTTTTTTTCAGTGCTTCAGTGTAAAACAAATCTGAATTTCTGATGTAAAAAGCACAGCAGGAAAAGAAACAGACCCTTCAGACTTACTTTTCATTAAGGATTAAAGTAGGGTAAGGAGGGTGCTACTTACATTCCTTTTCTGGCCAGCTTTGTAATCAACAGTCTAGCACAGCCAAGAAGTATTGCTTGACTCATTCAGTTAGCATTCTTAGTAATTTTTGCTTACCTTGGTTTTTACCTAGGGCCAATCTAAGTAAATCTTCAGTAAAAACCTGAATGGAGACCTCAGGCTTTGGCCTGGTATGTTTTCTGGGTGAAAATGGAATGAATGATTCAATGTATGAATGCATATTTACTGCTACAGGCAACACTTGTCACATTTAATAATAATGTTGTGTCCTTACTTGACACCGTTCATTTGAGGCTCTCAAAGCAGTTAATATTTGAAATAGTAATATATTCTTGTTGTCAACTATTACTGTGTTTACAGATAGAAGTTAAGATGCAACTAAACACCTTCTCAAAACCCTAAACCACAAGTGAAATCTGTGGATTCTCGTGAAAAAAAAAAAAAAAGCTTGGCAGTGACCTGCTTTTCACCTCCTCACAATCTAGACAGATGGCCTTTCACTTGGTATGGCTCATTGTCCATCATTATTCATAGGCCTAGGAATTCAAACAAGCTATGGAAGCTCAAAGGACTTGTTGCCCATGTGCAAGATCAAGAACAATAGAGAAGGCCACTGGTGCAGTGGAATGTCAGAGGGAAACAGACTTTCTCAACCACCATAATCCTACAAAGCAATTGTAAGTGACACTGGGCATTACATGCTGAATAGATAATATAGTATTATAAAAAAAATAAATCTGAGTAGATTTTACTTATATTTTCTACTATAATCTTTCCTTTCTCTCTATTTTTTTCTAGCCTGTCTACCCATCTCCTTTATGTGCTTATACACGGAGACTTGAGATACGCCAGGAATCTGTTAAATCTTCCTTGGAGAAAGTAAACATGCCTGAGAAAAAGCTGTTGGTATTACCCTGCACTATCTCCCCCCAGCTCTTTGAATGCAAGTACAAAATGTGAGCAGCAATGAATGACAGCCAGAGACAGGTTTTCCATATAAGAAAGAGCCCATATTTACCCCAGAGCACTCATATCTCCAGCACAACAGTTTCTATGTTAGTGCAGCAACTGGCTCATGGCTGAAAAGACTGTTTTGCCACTGTTGATGCAGTGACAGCTAATGGCATCTGAAGCAGGCAGACAGCACAGTTGTAAAAGAAATAATAGGAAAATAACTTGGGATGTCAAGAGTGAGGACCTCAGGCTGCTGAGGGTGCATAGGAGGAAAAGAGGGATGTATAGAAGGAGAAAAAAAAGTGCACTGGCCTAGGCAGAGTAGCATGGAAATTGTTCTGCAAGATATATAGAAAAAGAGGATTTTCCCTCCCCTTAAATGCAGCTGGAGAGAGCTGTATGCCATACGAAGAGGAATTTCCCTCCCCTTAAATGCAGCTGGAGAGAGCTGTATGCCATACATCTCTTTTCTTTTTACTGGTGCTTC
The DNA here is from genome assembly GCA_025447755.1 of Corythornis vintsioides. Lineage (NCBI taxonomy): Eukaryota > Metazoa > Chordata > Aves > Coraciiformes > Alcedinidae > Corythornis > Corythornis vintsioides. Next base: position 51,850 of record JAOEGS010020158.1, read on the forward strand.
CCAGAGAGTCCCAAACAAGCTGCCCTGTTACATCTGTAATCATCTCACTCACATAAAGATGTGCACTAGACCAGGGGATTGCTTGGAACTTGTGCTCAGGTAAAGCAGGAAGCATTTGGGCCCACAGTCTGCAGTCCATTTCCAATTTCTGCAAAGCTGAAGAAAGACCTGAATATTTTTTTTTTCTTATTCCTAAATTATTACTGGCTCAAATATCCTGAATACAGATTAGAAGAATTATCTGATTACATTAACCTAGGGAAAGAGCTGAATAGAAAACCATGATCATATTTCAGGAAAATAGTCTCCATTAGAGAGCAAAATCTCTCTCCTTCTCTCGAGGACTTATATCCAGCATCTTGTGCTTTTTATAACCCAGTTTTGGGGTACTTGAATCCAAAGGACTATTGTTGACTCTGTTGGAAAGATGATGAAGTCACCCAGGACTCATCTCCTAGGACAGCAATACAGCAACCCTCCTGCCACTCATAAACACACTACATGCCTGCACTTAATGCTTGCTCTGCTCCGTTTGAAATGGTAATCATCTCTAGGTAAATTCTAGCAGACTGAAACTCACTTCCTATTAACTGCAAGTCACCTGATATAGATACAGTGGAGGACAACCATTTATCAGCCTTTTTTAAAGATCAAAGAAGCTTGTTCCGAAAATATGTCCCGTAATATGCAAATTAATCTTAATGTCTCTAATTAGATTCTCACTCGAGGGTGCTTTCTGCTGTTGAAATGAAGTGGGACTGTAGCACAGCCTTCACACACACGAAGGATCTGATCTTCTCAGCAAGTCACAACCACACTTCCAACCCCTGTCTATGACTTGCCTACCCTCTTTGGTTTTCTTACCAAAAAAAATCCTCTTTTTTTTTTTTTCCTGACACCTCCTCTTTAGCTGGAACAGTGACAACATTGTGGAAATGCCTGGGGAGACAGGAGTCCCTTGTGATAGGTGCACAAGTTTCTGTGCCTCAGCTGGTCAGCATGTTTAGCAACTGTAGATGACAAGGTCTAGAGGCTCTACGTGCTGATGGGGAAGAAATTAATTCACACTTGAAGCTTATTCTCTGCTGCTCTGTCTTATCCAGGGAGATAAACATGCCATGGTGGTGATCTTTCTTTAAAATCCCAGTGGTGAGAAACCCTTCTACCTCCACTGAGAGGTAGCAAAGGGAGGTCAACACTTCATCATATGCTTCTCACTCCACCTGCTATGTTTCACAGCAAAAGAAAAAACTGCTGTTTCCACAAAGCTTCCAAGTGGGAAACAAAAATACCAGGTGGTCACCACGTAGGAACACATTTTGGTGAAGCTGGGAAGAAAAGAGTCACCTGGTGCAAATATATGTACTGAAAAAAGAACAAGGTGTGGTTGGGGACTGGCCTAACACTTGCATTTCCACAGGGAATACTGCAGCCTCTCCAGCAGGAGCTACTTGGTAGGCAGGAGAGAGAACAGAAAACGTGCAGAGATGGCTGAATATTTGTTATAAATGCAGTCCTCCTTCATGCTCATGAATCATTTCTTAACTGATCCTGATTTCTTCAAGTACACTTGTTGTTGATAGGCTACAGGGTATATCTTTAAAGCAGCACTGCTAAGAAGCAAATATCATTATGAGTTGTGTGCACAGGGGATGGGAAATCTGACCCATCGCTCTCTGCTGTCTTGTTAAATCCAAATATTACTCTGTAAGGTTGCTGAGGTTTTTGTCTGTTGCTGTGTTTCAGGTGCTGATTGTTTGGATTGTGGTGTCTTAAACTATTCCTCACTGCAGTTTTTTATTTGGGCATCTCTAGGTTAATGGGAAAATCAGTATGAATGTTTCTTGACTCATTTGTGAGAGTTAACTTAAGCTTTTGGATTTTCTCAAAACACTAAAGTTGAATATGCATGAGGTCACTTTCTGTTTCTTTATTTATTTTATAAACACTGGATGGCACAAGAGCAGGGAAAGAATTTGCACTAACAAAACCAGAAAATGCTGCTGATGCATAATAAGTGGAGAAAAAAAAAAAAGAACCTTAAGATGTGTGATTATTTTCAAGTATGTTCAACTTTTGCTCACAGATATTTGGACAACAAATAGTGGGACTGCACAAATAGCAGAATAAATTCATGATTCCTATTTTTTATTATGTTTAAAACTCAGCTGATGATTAAAATAAAGCAAGGAGTAATTCCAGGGTCAGGTTTTAGACTCGAATGAGTTGTTTCATTGTGGATTTTTCCAAGTATGCTAGAACACTTGGTTTGAATGTTCAACACAGATTTCCAAGAGGAAAAAAAAAAATGTGCAGAATGGATTTGATGAATTCCTCTGGCAGCCTGCATGTTTCATGCCAAAATCTTTGATGTGCAAATGATAACATTCTTGAGTAATCAGATACACACCCGAGCATTAGTAATATACATATCTTTGGTGTAAGGCTTAACTCCAGGTTTTTTGATTGACTGGACAGGATGAGAATGGTGGTTAATTCAAATGTGATATGCTCAGAGAATTGAGAAGGTCTTCAGGTGGGGTTCAAATGGTTCCACTCACTGTGGGAATGTGGACAAGGACTTGGGCACTGCTGAGCTTCAAGAATGCTGCCTGCAGGCTGAAGAAGCTAATGAAAGAGGGTGTCATCTGTGTGATTTTCTTATGAATAACCTTCCATGACTGTACTGTGCTAGCACATAGTTTGCTCTAAAATACTACACATATGCTTCCAACACTACTTAAAAGCAGTGTTGGTTCAGATGTAGCTGAAGCTGGCAACAGTATTTTTTTTTAATATGTTAGAATAAACACAGAACACTGGGTTTATTATTCTGAGGCTAAATTGCAGTTTGGTTGCATATTAGTAAGATTATTTTTATTCCAGCATGTCCATAGCCTCTAATGACACTGGGCCCTCACTGACCTCATTATGGTCACAGTCTGGGTCCATTTCTATAGCTGGTGAGATGTGACATGATGAAACATTTGGGTTTTGTTTTCTGAATGTTCACTAAGTCATTTCCAACTGGATTTCTTTGAAACAAGCTGAAAAAACTGATTTTGCAACACACAGGCCTGAGTTTATTAGTCACTTTATTTTTTTTTCTTATTTCTGTCTTGAAACAGGAAATATTTGGAGTCCATAGTAGCCTGAAGTTTTGCTTGTGAATGTTTTATTTGTAATATTCTGATTTTCTGTGGTGTTTTGGGGCCTGAGTTACACCAATTAGGGTCAACAGCACCTGCCCAAGGTAATCTGATTTCACTGCTGGCCACTTGGAGCTCTAAAAAGGAATATGGAGCTCTGACAGTATCAGACACTTTCTGAAGACAGACCTTTAATTTTATGCTTGCCTCAAGCACAAAACATTGCAGATAATGCATGAATATCAACATGTTATGCTCTCTTCCACACAAAGCTGATCTAAATGAGTGTAAGGTGTCTTCAACTATTCTGTGTTAGACATCTGGAGACAGTTATTTCAAATTCATTCCATTATCCTGGATTAGAAGCTATTTGGTCATGTAAGTGATCCAGCATAACTATAGAAACCTGTCCTAAAATGCCTGAACTGCTCTCTAGTTTGTCAAATTTGGTCACCAACAGGCAATTCTGAAGTTAGTAGCTTTTTTCTGTGGGTCACACACTGGACACCTGGAACTGAAAGGAAAGAAGAAATAAACTATGTTCCAGTTGGCACCAAAGGCTTAGTTCCCTGTGTAATTTAGTGGGCTGTGGTTAGTCTGCTTTAGCTTTGATCTTCTCTGTAGTTGTCCCTTTATCACACGTGTGCTCCTAGGAGCTTCTGGTTCTGGGCAGGCTTGAAAATCAGGCAATTTATTTTGGTCACTATGAACACAGGAGCCCAGTTTCAGGTTCTTTTACTTGCTGATATGTCACTGCCAGCAGCAAAAAAAATGGCATGAAGGGCTCTTCTTTTTTTGTCTTTTAGTCAAATCAGGACTTCCCAACTATCATGTATTGCAATATTGATTTCTACTTCTTTATGGATGAGATTCTTTAAGCATCATTGCCTGCTCTGTATATTTCCAGAAGGAAATAACTACAACATTTCCATTCCAGAAAAACAACTTTGTTGGACTAGTCTCTGCTGAAATCCATTAAGTGACTCTGCAGGGTGAGGAAAAAAAAATAAAATGTTGGTTTTTCTTTTTTAAGTTACATATTTTACAGCTGTGGGATAGAGTGTGAGCCTGTCTCTGTGGTCAAAGCCATCCACCTGACTGCTGGACTTTTGTCCTACATTTGTTTATATCAGCATCCCTCGTGGATATCATAAAGCACTTCTTGTCAAAGCACTGAAACTGTAAAAAGATGCCATTCTTTCAGAAACACTTTGTCAGGGACAGGGAGGTCATGGCCAAGATGAGAGCAAACCTGGCAGGGGCTTGTTCCTTCAACTCCACCCAGCTTTGTGCAAATTTCCAGCAGGCTTTTAACTCTGCATCTTGAACTCTGCTGCCTGATGCTGAAATTGCTGTTGTGAGGCCAGCAAATGCCTCGGGTTTTGTTTGTTGGTTTTGTATTTGGGTTTTTTTTTTTTCTTCTTGATTCTAAGCTCCTTCCTGTTGTGTTATTGCATAACTGGAGCTCTTGACAAAACCTAAGACAGGGAAGTGCTCAGAAAATCAAGTTGCCAAGTTGCAGTAAGCATTTGTGTTCTGGGGGAAAAAAAATAATAATAAAATGTCTTCAATGATTTTGGATTCAACTGTGCCTGAAGGCTTCAAGAGGCATTTTCACAACAGAAACAAACCATACCAAATACTCAGTAAGCTGTTCAAATGTCTGTGTCATTACTGAGGCTTTCAATTCCACTGGGACATAATGCTGGGCTGGGCTTGTTTGTATGTTTGCAATGCTTGAAAGATGTGACAGGCTTCTGGTTTTCTTCATTTGTTCTTAGTTCTAAAACACAGCTGATTAGTGTTGCAAAGATGCACTGTTTTCTGCCACTGCTGTTGGTGAGCAAATTAGATTCTATCCATGACCTTCATCTGTATCTATCTATATATATACAGAACCTGTGATAGATAGATAGATAGATAGATAGATAGATAGATAGATAGATAGATAGATAGATAGATAGATTAGATAGATTCTTGTGGCACTTATTTCTAATAGTATTTTGGCTTTGGGGAACCTAACAAATATCTGGCATGCTGGATGAAGCAAGTATCATTCCAAACCATACTTGGATTAAGCTCTGGATGCCTATGGAAGTAATTGGGTTTTGACTTTAAAAGTACTTATCCAGAACTTCCTGTCTTGGAAATAACTACAGTGCCTTGATCCTGAAAAGCACTGAAGGACTATGACACCAAAGGAAGTGGTAAATTATCTCAGTCTTATTTTGTTCCTTTTTCTCTAATCCTATGAAGATCTGTGAAATGCATTTATTTATAGATTCCTCTCTATCACCCCTGTAACCAAGCTCTCCACAGCTAACACTTTAATTCCTGGCAATCACAGTCAAAAGTAGCTGATAATTTCTCATATTTTTATTGGAACATTTTCTTTTCTTTCTCCAGTTTCCTTAGGAACTGGCTACAAAACAACTTATATTTATATGCAGTACAGTAATACTGCACATGTCCAGAATTGAATCAGGTCTCTTTCAGGTCTGAACAGGCTTGGGGTTTTGGTTTGGGTTTGTTTTTTTTTTCCCAGTGACCAAATCAATTTTATCTTTCTTCCAATTACATTAATTCTTCTGTACTGTGGTTCTAGCAGTTCCCTAGGAGCTGTCAATCACCATCTAACATGGCTTTACTGGGTGAACATTGAATTTAGAGTCTTTTCATATACGTGCCTGAAACATTTGGACTCTTTTTATACAATTGTCCCTTGCACAACCATTTCAGAATCAGAATTCTCATCCCTGTAGATTTCTCTTCTGTGTAATATTGTTTCTCCCCTTATGTTGTCTCCCGTGGGAATGTGGCAGCATCTTCTGATCTCTGTCCTCTTTGGGTGGTTTCCACTATTTTTAGCTATTTGCCTGTCTCTGCAATGTGGTTACACACTGCTGCCTTTCTTCCTTCTTGTCACTTCTGCAGGATGCAGCCTAAAACCATGGCCCCTTCTACTCTTTATTGTTATTTTCTCTTTTATAAAGGTGTTCTGGTGTCAGCATTTCCAGGGCATTAATACTATTAGAGTGGAAAACTGGCATTCTCATTTCTCTATTTCTTTTGTTTGACTCCACAGTATTACTGCAAATGCAGTGAATCCTGCTGGTGGCATAAACAGTGCTGCTGGTTTACATGATCTTTTTCACTAGTGGTCCACAAAATTTAAGACATTGTTCCCTGGGACAGCTGAACTGGTAAAATTTCCTTTTTTTTTCACAGTCATGTAACAGTATTGAGCAACTCTTGTTAAAAAAAAAAAACCCAACCAAACAAAAAAAAACCAACAAAACAACAACACAACAAAAAAATAACCAATAAAAAGCAAAACCACAAACAAACAGCAAACATCTTCTTCCTCTTGTTTTTTCTTGCAACAAGGGATTTTTACAAGTGGTGCTAGGAGCACAATCTGCCTGTCATCAGGCTGAAAGTTTCCTCTGCAAACTTTCTCCTTTCCTTCTGACATTCTTAAAGAGACACAGAGATGACAAGGACTGCATTGTCCAAAATGTTAGGCCATTTATCTGATCCTCTTATGGCTCCTTTGAATGCAGTTGAATACACCCACTGGGTTTACATAACTTCTGTGGCACAGTGGCCATGTGACAGGGAGCTGTGGCACACAGATTTTGGGGCCTCTGGTGCTTACTCCTGTTTTCTATCCAGCAGGGATGTTTCATTTTCCTCTGCTTTTGCAATCCCTTCTTATAGAAGCTATTTAAATGCTTTTGCCTTGCCCTTACTCAGGAATTCTGATTTTCTTTTGCTGCAATTTCCTAAAATTCGAGATTAATTTCTTTCAGTCTCAGAGTTTCTTTCAGGCTCCTTCCAGCAGTCTGATCTTACTGAGATTTTCTTGTGTTTTTCTTAATTTGAGAATAGGATTTTTTTTTTTTTCTCATATGTTTTAGGCATAAAAATGGATGGTAGCAAATCTTGGAGAAGTTTATCTCTTCAATTTGCATGTCTGCTCTATGTCTTCTTGCCCTCTCTAAAAGACTGAAATATGAAAAACTTACAGTAGAGTTTAATGTTCTCAGTAGCTTGGTTGATGGAAGGAACACGAGCACACTGAAGTGGCATGAGGAAAGAAAAAAAATCAGGGTACTTATCTGCAGAAATAAAGCAGCTGATCTAGACTTAGAGAGAAGCACAGATCTCAGTGTAGCAAATTAAATCATTAACTATAGAAAGAGAAAAATAGAAAGCCAGAAGCCAGTTGCAATGGAAGGCTTAGTACAGGAGGGAGAGAAATGGTGTCACATGGACATTAAACATAGAAAAGGAGTGGGCATGTGGAAGAAAGAAGTGATAGCCTGAACAGACTGGGGGAGGAAAGCCTCCTGATTCACAGCACTGACCTGACTGCTCTGGGAGGAGCAGCTGGAGCTGCAGAGTTTTGCAGCAACAGGAGAGGACAGGTTCACAGCCAGTGCTGGACAGAAGATGCAGCCTTTGGGGATAACCAGGTTTTCTGGTATATTCTTCTGATGGTAAGGGAATTGATGGCTGAGGTAACCAAATTAAAAAGTCTAGGGAACTTGATCCAGAACACAGCAGCAACTTACTCAAGTCAAAAAACCCCAGAAGCTTTTGAGCATTTAATGTGGTGGGGAGTGGAACAACCCAGAGGGATGTCAGGAGTGCTAACTCTAAGTGAATAAATACTTCAAACAAGAGATTTTAAACATGCATAAAACTGAAAAAAAAACCCCACAAAACCAGAACATGGAAAGTCTAAGAATAAAAGGAAAGTACTACAGATCAAGCTGGGTTAACCTTTGCTACAAGCTGGGACAAATGGAAATAACTGGGGAAAAAAGAGATGTATTAACAGCAATATTTAACCAGGGAGCTACAGACTGTGAGTGATCTGTGAAGTACTGAGTGTTTAATGAAAGATAACCCTGCTTTCAGTGCCTACAATCATGGGGGGACACAGGGCTCCTGCCTCCCTGGGAAATGCCTGTTCCATAAATGAAATGCAAGGTCAAAAACCATTGGAATGACAATAATAGCTGAGAATACACAAAGTATGACAAAAGTATACAAGCATAAGACAATGTGCAGGCTTGGAACAGAGATGATACAAGAACTGGTGGGACAAATGACAGGGAGTTTTTGTTTGTAACTGAGTGACCTAGAGGATTCACTGCCCTAGAGGATTCAGTGCTCTTCAACACAGCAAGTGCTGCCAGCAATATTTAGTGGAGAATATTCAGTTTCTCCTTCACAAACTCCTTCCTCTCTCCTATCTTGATTGCTTTTACATATATGCATGTTACCTTTTTTTGCTGTTGTTTTGTATTAGAGATGCCTTTGTTGTCAATAATCTAGCATTTCTTTTAATGCAACTTAAAGGCCATACATGTGAGCACGAGCAGAGGCAGAAACAAAAGATGGCAGAGAGAAATAAAAGACTAGGAGTGGTAAGAGGAGAACTCCATGAGGCAGAAGCAAAACAGTTCAAGGAAGATTAAATTGTCCAGAATGGAGGATATGGTTGGAGGAGATTCAATCAACACAATTTTGCTTTATAAAGGACTTAGTACTGATGAACAGGAAGATGAATTAAAGTAACTCTCTTTCTGAGCACTGCAAAACCAGAAGCACCAGAATGAAAATGATAAATCCTGCACTACAAAGATTTAAGAAAATATTGCACTCTTGGAAAGACTGAAATATTTGAGACACAGCTGTTATATAACTGAAACACAAGTGATATCTTTCAAGATATTTACAGTGTTTGTAAGTAGCATTGGTCATGTCATTTTCCAAGGCAGATCTGACATCAGATTCCTATAGGGATTGAGAAACCCAAAACTTTAAAAAGGCTTCTAAAAGAACAGAGTTTTTAGCCTAGGAGGGACTGTGAGAAGTAACTTGGCTGCAGAACAGAGCTAGATCTGATTACAAGTGTTGAATGGGAAGCCAGTTGATGATACAGACCCACACTGAAAAATGAAGAAGAGATCTGAAGATTCAGAGAAGTCTAAAAAATGCAATCAACCAGAGCAAATTTGCAAGAAAAAGTGGAAGAGACTGATTCCAAGAAAATTCAAAGAAAACCAGGACAACAGCTACATTCATAAAACAGAAAAACATTTTGCAGAAGATTTTAATCACTGATTACAAGTGTCTTTAAAGCAAAAGTTCTAGACTGGGGGTTCTTTGTGGTAACTGTTCAAATGATACTTGTGTTTCAGAGGGGATTTGGCTCCTCTGCCTGCAGCACTTTATTTTTACAGGTCTCTACTTCTGCCTGAGGAAGAATCCCACAGTTGTGCTGGTCAGTGTAGTCAGAAGAGTTCAAGGTGGTATTCAGCTGAGTGGATATAGGTACTTACATCAGAGTAAGAACTGTGCCACAGACTATATTGACTACATTGACTAGCCCACCACTGCTCTAAAAGTGGCCTTGGAAGACATCTTCATTTTGTCAGAAAAGATCCAATCCTAGTACCTGAAAGATAATGAATATGAGCCAGACATCATTTTGCAAGTAACATTTCAATAGTGTTTGGGTTCATTTATATCCCTTTAATGTTTTTTTTTTCAGATATACCCAGCACAAGTAAGCAAAAGTCATGTCGTGCAGTGAACAAAATATTCTTACTGTGAGTAAAATGTAAATGAGATGTAAAAGAAACAGCTAAGAAAGAACAAAAGTCTGTCTTACCTCCCATTGGGAGAACTGAAACTGTGGAAGAACAGTTGTTCATGAAGATAAAATGAAAAAGATGTGCAGCTGAAGTATACAAAAGTATAGCAAAATAAGGATTTCTAGCAAGCAGTCCAGGCCAAAAAGAAAGTGCTGAGGATGAAAGGTGAGTGCTGTTAACAACATAAGAAGTGCTGGAACAGATACTAGTTTCTAGCTAAATCAAGGAAATTGTAGATCAACAAGTTAGTAGCCTGGATTTGTCTGTGATGCTGGTAAAATTACAGACTAAAAGTAGATTAAATTCCTTGTTATTCTGTTATAACACTATTAAATGATATCATTTCTACACTGGGGATCTCATGTCTAGTCCATAAAGACTGATGCACATATCACACCAACTGTGGCAATTACAGAAAATTTGATTATGATGTTAAATGTCTTGCAGAAATAGTATCACTTAAAGCACTTCATGGCCAAGGTATCCACAACATAATGGTTTTATGGAAAATGTCAAGATTGTCTCCAAAAATCTCAAGGGTGAAACCCACTACTAGTTCACCTTACTCTGAAAATAAATAAAAAAAAAAGACTATCAGTTGCTGAAGGTTTCATGGGGATAGCTTAAAATTCATTATATAGTTGGTAGTAGGAAGATACTGAAAATTCTTATTAGCCTCATTAAGGAAAATATAAAAGGGAGGAGGGATGCACATGAGAAAATAAATGAAAAAACATCATGTAAGTGAAAACTCTTGGAGACACAGGGCTCTGTATATCTTATATACTGCAAACCACAGATGAAGGCCTTCCCAATATTCCATATGAATTTATTCAATTACTGAACAAAGACAATTCTCAGGAGAAACACAGGTCATCTTCTGTGTCTTCCAGAACAGATGAAGCTTCTTCATCTCCTGGAGTTTGAAAGAGAGCAGGTTTTCAAGGAGTTGAGCAGCAGCAATGAAGAGAACTGTGTGAAGAAAAGCAGATGCTGAAGTCCACCAGATACTGAAGAGATCTGTGGAACAGAGAACCAGCTGAGAGACAGAGAGTTTATTTGTGTTGTATTATATATTATTTTCTCCTGGATGATTCTAATGAGAGGCATATTTGAAAGATGAGATTTCCTGACTTCAGCCAGCTGTGGCTAACAACTGCTAGTGAGAGGACAAGTGGGATATTGAGATCACTGTATTTCCCTCAGAAATGATTTTCTTCTTAATATTATTTTAAACTAATCCTGATAATAAACATGATTTTAAAATATCATTTGACTGTTGTATGAAGGTCACAGACAGCCACTGTTATAGTAGGCTTGAGGGCTTCCTAAACAAGGAGGCTGTGAGATGGTGTGAGAAGGAAGAAAAGAAGGTTCTAGCAAAGTAGCACTTATTTTGAGGCCTCATTCTTTTTTCAGACATTGAATATTATACAATCAGTAAAAGAAAGCTAAAGGTCCTGATTATGGCATCCATCATTTCAGGCTGGTAGGCTCTGCAAGAAGCTCAGTATGGTATATATGACATGGTGTCCTGCTTTGAGTGAGAGCAGAAGTAATTCTGGTCAATGATGTTACTTTTCATCTCAGTTCTTCTAACTAACTGCACTTTCTGTTTTCCCAAGCAGTGGCTGCTTCTGGCAGGGCTAACATCCCATGGTTACAGTTACTACCAAGGGCTGGGCTGCAAAGGCCACTGCTAAATCTTGTGAACCACCTTGGGGGTGCAGACAGTGAAAGGTGGCACCTGCAGGGAGGAGTGGGCAGGACAGGGGACCCCAAACTGACCAGTGAGGAATTCCAGCCCATAATGGAATATTCAGTATAAAGCTGAGGGGTCAGGAGAGTCAAACTCTTGGCAATTCCAAGGCCAACATCTCCGTTCTGCCTTCAATCCTGATCAGTGTGTTCCAGAATCCAGTACCAGAATCCAGCTCCTGAGCACAGCTCCCATCTGCTGCTGGGCCCAGTCTGGGACTTCCCCAGCTCCTGCTCCTCAGCCCAGTGGTGATGGTGATGTCTCTGCCATCAGCAATGTTTGGGTTCCTACTGGTTTTGTACATATTTGTATCTAATCCATTTCATTCGTTATTATTTTCATTAAATCTCTTCTAGTTTCCTTTTCCAATTGCTGGGTCTCTCTCCCTTATTCCCTTTCCCTCTGGGGAGGGAGGGGGGTTAGCAGAGAGCAGCTGTTCAGCAGCCAGCAGGCTGCCCTGACCCCAAACCCTGACACTGGGACAGAAAGGTAAACAAGACTCTGAAAAGACACTTGTTAGAAAGGGTGTTCTCTGTTCCAAATGACACTGACTGGTCAATGCAATTCTGATGAGATGCTGCTGCCTTGGAGAGTAGAGAGCCCTTTTGCTTTTCTGATGGTGCCTGCCAGGGAAAAGCCAATCTCACACTCTGGCTTTGGTTTTTGTTTTGTATTAGCCTGATAGCATCTTTCAAGGAAATCAGTCTCATACAAAGGTTCATTGTCCCAAAGGTAACAACATTTTCACACAGCAGAGCTATATCTGGAAATAATTAATTGCAGACAAAAAAAAAAAAAAAATCAAGTTTTGAAACGAGCAAACTCACTTTTTTTCTGTCAAGCACAGATTGCAAAACTTATTAAACTTTAAAATAATGTTTTGTTTATACTGCCTGAGTAAGCACAGGCTTTAGTTCTGCATCTCACAGCCTGTGAAAACACTCTGCTAGGATACCTTGTGCTAATGACAGGGAGGCTAATGACCCAAAGCTTGTTCAGGCAGATTGATGCCTTACACTAACTCAGAAGAGCTCTACTGTGCCACTTGTACCAGTGACCCTTAGAGAAACTCACAGCACTCAGAGCTATGGGGCAGAAGCCCTGAACTGTTCTCAGCCTCTTTATTTAGAGCAAAGGAAAGGCTCCATTCTATCAACAGGGCTGTCTGCAGAGGCTGTGTTAGGCAGCCCTTTTTCATCTTTCGTATTTCCTCTGCCCCAGGCTAATTGTTTCTTTCCTCTCTCTAGAGATACCCCAACTCCAGAGAATGTCAATCAGCATATTTGGTGATTTCCCCACACCCTGCCTTTGAGGAATGTAGCCTGCAAAGATGGGAGCTTCTCTGGCCACCCCATCTGTTCAATCTAGTTATCAAGTGACATCAGAACAAGCTGGATCAGCTTCTTGATCTGACAGGAAACGAATTATTTGAGAGGATTTGTGGTTTATTTTCTAGCAGATCAGCAAAAGGATCTAATTCACCACGGGCTGCAATGTTGGTACAGAGGAAGAAAAGCTCATGTTCAGGGATGGGGCAAAAAAGGAACCCACCTTTCAGCAGCATCTCTTCATGAGAATGTGTAACATAAAACCACAGCACCAGCAACATCTTTTATTGTGATCTTGTCTTGCCAGTTAAAAAAAAACCCATAAAAAATGTAAAGTCACATACCCCAAGGAAGAATCCAGTTTGATTGACACTACACAGCATCAGTCCTGATGAGCACAGTGCTGTGAAGAGGTTTTAGGTGGAGCATCAGGATGGCAGTCCACTCCCTGCTTCAGAGGCTGCTGGCTGGCTCAGGTGCTGAGATGCAGTCCTTTTTTTCTTGGCTCAATATATGCTCATTGTCACCTCATACCTGTTGAGAGAGGTGTGGGTGGATTTCTCTGAGTCTTGTTCAATGAATGTTCTCCTAGTGCTGTTTTTTAATTAATCCTGTTTAAAGAGATTAATTGTTTTGTGGGCAGGTTTATTTTGCCTCAGGAATGTTAAATATTTTGATTATGAATATGTTATTGAGCCAAAATGATATATTTTTAAACATCAGTAAACTCACTGTTCACTCTCTGACCCTGAGGGAGTTGCTGGGGAAAGCTGCTGTCATGGGGAGGTGAAAGAGGAAGGGAAAAAAAGGTTGGATAAGAATGGAGAACCACAGTTCTTGTTTATCCCGAGCTGCCAGTGATGTGTGGCCAATACCCTACTGGGATTCACCACCTCACACACAAACAACTCACTCCACATCCTCTCCACATCCCAACAGTGACAGGAGCAGCAGATAGATCAGAACACACACGAGACACAAGGAGAGAACAGTTGTGTCAGTGGTGGTCACCACTTCAACAGTTCTCCCAACTTTTCTGGGGAAAAGAAGTGTTGGCCAGATGGGAGCAGCTTGATGGATTTCTCCTCAGATTGTCCAACTTCACACTTGGAATCATCAGCTTGTATTTAAAGTGAAGAAGAATGATGTGAAAGGTACAGTAGTATCTTAAATAGAAGAAACTGCTTTTAAAAGGTATTTTTACTCCTCTCAGTGATGTGGGGATTTTGCTTTCAAGCACACACACCTGACTGTAGTGAAGATTTACTGAACTTTGTGAAAACTCCATGTGTGATTTGTTTTTATCAAACTTTTAGACTGACTTTGAAGGAAAAGTTTTAACTGTGGAACTGAGAGCAACTTTGAGAAAGAGAAACTGCTGGCACCAGCCTGCACAATGATGCAGATGAAATTTTCTTCATGGGCAGAGTTCCTCAGGAAGAGTTCCTGAGCTCTGTTCCATAACAACAGTAAAAGTCTAGGCTCCCAGAAATCAAAACAAGGTCATGGTGCATGGCACCTTGCAGGACCAGTATCTGCAAACACAGTCATAATGTGCCTTCCATGTGTTCTAGAGCTCATACTGAATTTTATATGATGACTGTTTAGCAGAAAATACATAAAAAGCCCTGAACAATGGAGTAGGACCAAGATTTTCCATCACTCCCTGGATGAGCTTCCTATTCATGAGACCAGCTAGTCATGTCACCACCCTATAATCCAGTAATTATACTGGCAAAATAATGTGACTTCAAAGGGGGAGGAGGAGCACCTTCAGTAGACTCACAGGAGAGTCTCAGCTTCTGAATAGCTTTCTAGCTTGGAGCAAAATCATTTTCCTGAGAGTGACATGGTTCTAAATGCCTTTCATCCTCAAGAGGTTTTCTGTAGTGTTCATGGTGGTGGCTCTGCCACCAACCTCTTTGCTATGAGTTATACAGAAATTAACCTTGTAAATCCTTCTTAGGTGTGGCCCAGATGCAAGCAGGTCTCTGTGGCACTTGGAATGCCTTGCCTGAGAGTTCAGCTGGGCTCTAGACATATTTTAGGTACCACCTTCTTGGTGTTACCAGGATGGCAGCAATCCTAAACGTATGCAGTGCTGGAAGAGGGCTGCAAGGAAAGGCATTGGCAGATTGTAGTCTCCTGAGGAAGGTGTTTGGCAAAGCATATGCTAGGCAGGAATTCTACACTTAAATCTTACCCATATACCTAATTTATGGAACCGTGCCAAAGTGTAGCTGTGCTGTAGCTCCTCTGCTAGAAGGAAAAAAAAAAATCTTCTGCATGGTGGAAGGTATCCAGCACTTGCTCTTGGCTTTAGTTAGGCTGGTAGCACCAGGATATGACCACTACCACCTCAGGAGCCCAAAACACACCATTTCCCCCATGCTGTTGCCAGGCAGCTTTTCACAGTCCTTCAGAGACAGAGTCATTATTCACTTTTACTCATCATCTGAGGGCTCTTGCTCTTAAGAGAGAACTGTTTATAGAATAACTTGTGTTTTCTCCAGTGTATCTTTTTCTCCAGTAGCCAATAAATCTCAGATGCTTGTCAGGGGCGAGTGGAAATTAAGGGTATTGTTGGGCAGGGAGGAATTCTTATCTTCTATCTAGTTACTTGAAGATAATTTAAGATCTGCTTATATATTCATAGTTCTTCAGGTCTGGAATAGCTTGCGTGGGGCAAGTGGGTTTTTAGGGCTTTCACCACACATGGGGACCCAAATCACAGAGCAAACTTGTGTCAAATTGTACTTTTGTTTCTTCCCCAAGCTGTTCAGAAGGGGAAAGGGACAAAGCTGCTAAAGAAATTCACATCATCTGTGAATTTCAAATGTTCTTGTGGGCGCAGGAATACCATGAGACTTCTGAAGGGTAGAAGTGGTTTTGCAAGGCAAGATGCACTCGGCAACAACTTTTACTAACTCACATTTGTCACCCACAACTTCACTCACGGGAATCAAGTCCAGGCACACTGGAGCTTTCCCAGGCATGGATTTTACCCCAGATTTACCTCCCCGAACGCTGAAAACACGCACTGCTGCCATCTCAGCATCGCTTCCAGAGGACGGGCAGGTCGGGCTGCGACCCGCGGCATCTCCCCGCTCTTCCCTCTCAAAACTTCCGCATTTTTCCAGATGATTTTCAAGAGCTTTCAAGCTGAGGGTCTGAGAAGGCCCTGGGACGAAAGTTCCATTCCCTGTAGGAATGCGCGTCTCTGAAGCCCCGCTGAGGGCTCACCCTGGGCCGCTGCTCCCGCCTGCCGGGGCGTGCGGGGACATGGAGGTGGAGGGGGGGGTGCGGAGACCCCGATGCATGAAGCGCGGGAGTCACCCCTCCTCGAGGCTCAGCTCCGCATCAGCCACACGGGACCGCCTCAGCTCCCCCGCACAGAGTGCACCCCACCGTGCGGGCCGGCCCTCGCCGCCTCCTGGGGGACTCCTTTCCCTCCAGCGTACCCTCCCAGGCGGGTTGCCGGGTCTCTCAGACCCCGAACGCAAGGCCGCCCTCTCCGCCCCGCCCCGCCCCGCCGGAACCCGCTGCCCGCCCCCGCCCCGCCCCGTGGCGGACACACAGGCTGCGCGCCCCCGCGGGCAGAGA
>JAOEGS010020160.1:0-38634 GCA_025447755.1 Corythornis vintsioides
ATATCTCAAGTCAACAGTTGTCTTTACTGCAATAAAGATTATCTGATTTGTTTTGTTTTGTTTTGTTTTTTTTTGGTAAAAATAAAACTATTTGAATTCACTAATTAACAAAATGCACAGTGATTAGAAACCCAATTCTTCTCACAATTTTCTTCCCCGGCTCGCTCGCGTTTCCCTGCGATGCAGCAGCAGCTCAACCCCGGGTTCAGAGAGCTCATTGCCCAGAGGAGCAGCACTTCACTGGCACGGGCTGTCTGTGCCCTGTGCTTTTCCCCGCACACCCGATGGAGGGCAGTGATCCGCTCACGCCCGTCCGCACCCCATGGCGTGGGAGCTGCGTTCTGGGCACCTGTCCACTAAAACACACGTGTGCCTGACCTTCAGCCAGACAGCAGTTGAAACCTGTTCACTGGAACACAGCTCTCATTTCTTTATTACCAATTAATTCATCCAGACCTTGATGACCAAGAAATTTGAGAAACTGTGAATCTGCTCAGAAGCAAAAAAAAAAAAACAAACCCAACCCAACCAAACATGAGCCAAAAATCTCTCTATGGGGGAGCCAAATGAACATGGCTGAGGTTTTATTTCCACTGCAACAGACCTGGGGATCACAGAAGATAACAAACATTTTTCCTAGCATTGAAAAGTTCTTTCTAGAGAAGAAATTAAGAAATTATTTTTTTCCCTGTAAAAGAAAAAAAAAAAAAGTAATTACTGAATAGACTAAACTGGGCATCTTTTTCCTGGTAAAGGACCATACACCACCCTGTTTAATTGTGTACCTGCAGGGACAGATCCTCTTGCTAAGGTATCACATCCTGCAGCGGCTGGATGTCCCCACCCTGTCCCCATGCAGGGAAGGGGCCAGATCCGAATGTCTGAGGGATTACCTCTGGCACTGCTCAGAGCTGCTCAGGTGACGAGCACATTGTGGGAATGGCTTTGGAGGGAGCCAGACCTCGGGAATAGCTTTGGATGGAGCCAGTCCTCATCAGGCTGAAGCCCTACAAAGCTCTGAGCAAGGCCTATCTGTCTGCCTATAAAGGGCTAACAAAGGTATGCTCATAAATAATGAGGAGGCAGAAGTTACCTGTGAGGGGATCCAAATGCCCTGAGCCTGCAAATGGGTGATGGAGAGATTTCTCTCCTTCTGGTTAGCTACAAAGCAGCAACAGCTGCTGCTGCCGAGACCTTCCTGCTGGAGAGCTGTCCCGGGCTTCAAATCACACCTGTCTGTGAAAAGAACTACAGGAGAAACTGCATTTTCAGAGTGAGTGTTAGTGGATCCTGTTTGTCACCTTTATACAGTTGTCTTGTGCCTCCCTACTACTCTACTGCTCCAGTAAAAAAAAATCATTGGCATATTTCTTTGCCCTTAAAGATACAAAAAAAGCAAATCGTCAAAAGATAATGGGGAGAAAGGTGCTTTCACAATGACATTCAGAGCAAAAAGAGAGAAACGACATTTTACAGATCATCAGAGAGCTATCTTTGGCAGAATAGTTCAAATAAATTATTTTTATAAATATTTTCTGCAGTCGTATATTTATTTTGAATAATTCACTCTCAGCTAATAGGGTTACTGGTTCACTACTCTCTATTAATAGGAAAACACCACAAATATAAAAATATATGAGCTCAGCACAATTTTTAGGCTACCACAACTGTCTCCATTGATTTCAAAAGTTGTAGATCGATACCACAGAAAATATGAAACAGGTTTTCTAACAGCGTGTGTCAGGATAGAAGATCACAGCTCGTCACCGTTGTCAAACGCGCTGGGGAGAGCGGCTGGCGCCGTCGCACGGGATTAGCACGGAAAGGAGGCGGAGGAGCTGAGTGCTCAGAGCCAGTCTCTGCTGGACATCCCCCCGCAGTAAATTGTCTCTCTCTGACCATAAGGCTTAGAGATGTTCATACTTGTTGGTGGCTGAAGGGTTTCCACCTTGGGCAGGAGAGGAGGGAAGTGGGTGGGCAACGCCAGGCTTGTTGCGCTGAGAGTTTCTGACAAAAAAAGCTGTACCTGCTCCTGTGTTTTGCCCCCAGGAGGGAAATCAGTATGGCCACTTTCACTCTCAGAGACACCTCCTTTTGCCTTCACAGAGGGAAAAGCACCCAGAGAGCTGCAGGCTTAGCCCTTTCACCGTGGCCAGAGAATCACAGAATGGCTTAGGTTTGAAGTAACCTCAGAGATCATTTAATCCAACCTCCCTGCCATGGGCAGGGATAATTCTGCCGATCCTGTTCCAGGCTTTGGCCAGAACCCCAGTGGGATGGTGATTCTGCTGAGGACTCCGAGCCTGAGCCATGGTGGCCCAAGGAGGGGGCTTGCCCAGTCCCAACCTCCCCCGTCAGCATGTCACCGAGTCCACCAAACATTTAAATATTTCATTTTGTTTATACAGCATGTACAGAATATACAGCATCAGGTAATTATCTCCCAGTCGACTACAAGTGTCTCCCAAGATGACCTCTTTTATCAATAAATATATATAAATTGACACTAATAAAAGAGTTGTACCAACAAATATTATGGCTTTTCAAATAGTGTAGCTGCACTGTGCCATTGAACTGATGAGGAACCACGAGAGAGACAGAGAGATCAGGAGGCTTCAGCTGCTGAGCCCAGGGGTCACCCTCAACTTAGACCCATCGGCACAGGGGCTTCACATTGCTGGGCGCAGTGCCAGCTCATGGTGCCAAGTACGGCGCAGCTGGCAGAGGGAAGGTGGGGTTGAATGACCCACGCTGTGGTTTCAGTCTTCAGGCAAGCCAATTCTTCCACAAACTCTCCTTTCAGCCCTGCTTTGGGAAAATTTGTCTCTGCCCAACTGGGGTCTGACTGCCCTGGTGGAGGACTGGGTGGTGCATGGGGCTGTTGGAGATCTCTCTGTCTCTATCAAGGTTTGTACAAGATGACTGCCTGCCCTAGAGTGCCCTGTGGCTGTGAGGGAGAGGATGCATAGGATGACAGGTGACATGGAACATTTGTGGGAGTGACCATGGTGGGTGGCTGGGCTGACTGGTGCTTAGGGTGCATCAGGAAAGGTAGTCACAGCCTCCTCCCTGCCTTCCTCCCCTGTGGAAGCTCCCCTTGGGCTGCTGAACAGAGGGGCATAGTGGATGCTGTCAGAGGAAAGCAGGAAAGCATGAGCCATCATTTCTGGAGCACATCAGCACATCAGAAATACCAGAGAACAACCTTGCCTCAGCAGTGCCATCCCCAGCGACTGCCCTCACTTGGGGTGCCCATGAGTAGGGTCACCTGTGCCCCAGCAGCACACGCCTGCTGCCTGCCTTGCCTCACGGGATGCATTTAGCCACTAGCTGCTCTCCTCATGTGGTAGAACCAGTGAGCTACCTTGAGATCTTTCTCTCCTGCCTCCTGATGTTACAGGATGCCCCACCTATGGGCAGCATCCAGCATCCTTGGGACAGGCTGTACAGGCAGCTGCCAGCTCCCTGCCTGAGTGTCCATCCACTTCTGAGTGGAAGAAGCTGATGATTTGAATTAGATCTCTGCCAAGACAGATGTGTTTCTGTGTCCTCTTGAAGCTCACAGCAACAGCCTGTTTTCTACTCTAGAAGGAGAAGCAGTTGCTTTCCCTGCACTGCAAGTGTGCAGAAATGGCTTTTGAGAACTGGAGTGGTCATTCAAGTATTGAGAGAACTGGACCACTTAATTGCAGTGGAAATTTAGTAATGGATCTAAATTACTGCTACTGTCACTTTTTTACTGTTTCCCATCTCATTTCCCTCTTCTTCAGAATATTATGGCCAACACCTGCAGGCCTCTCTGGCTGAAATCAAGGTTGATGCCCACATGAACAAGCATGTGCAGCCCAGGTATCTCCTTTGGCTCTGCCAGCAGGATGCTGAGCTGTGAGTGGCTCTGCTTGGTGTGGCAGTGATTTGGAGAGCAATGTGGAGAGAGTCCCACAGGGAGCCTGCTGCCTTTGAGATGTGTGAGCTTTCCTCTCAACAGCTTTGCTCCTTCTCAGTCTGACTGCTTCTTGCTGGGAATACCTTGGCTTGTATGTTGGTGTTGGGAGGAGGTGGCACGTGGTGTCCTCTACATCCTTTCTTACTTGATTAACAGCAATGTTCACACTTGGTGAACACCAGGTCTACTAGAGACCTCTCTGGATATTCTGGGGACAGCAGTAGGTATAAAGATGCCATCACTGCTGAGTGGTCTTCAGAAGTCATGGGTTTGGTTTTACAATCTCGTGCCACAAAGACCTGGGATACACAGGACTGTGTTGTACCCAACTCAGCTTTTTGTGGCTTTTACTGGCATGAGTGTGTTTCTTCCAGCAGGAGCTAGGAAGCTTAGGAGAATTCACCCACTTCTCCCCTCCAACCACAAATAAAACCATTTAGCTGGATTGCTGAATAATGTCCTCAACAGTTAGTCTTGAAAGATGGGTTATTTCCAGAACTGTGCCTCCTAAAGCTTAACAGAAAAAAGAAGCTGGGCGAGTGTTGTCAGAAGTTGAGTTGTTGTCAGGGAAAAAAATAAATGACATTTTCTTTCTCACTAACATAGTGGATATAATGTAAAAGGTATTATTGCAATCTTTGCTCTCTAGAGCTGCTAGAAGTAGTGCATGTTTCCTGATTAAGAGCAAGACAAGCAGGTCTCCTGCAGGGCTCGCTGTGTGAGCACATTTTCTCAAGTGCTTGGAAGATGAAGGAAGCAACAAATGAAGACACAACAGGCATCAGTTCATTGTCTTCTGTACAGGGGGAGTTCAGCCAAGGGACAGGTAATCACAGCTCTTATTGCAAGGCAAAACCAGGGCAATGCATAGGGCTAGAGCTAGAGCAAGGGGCAAGGGAGCCATCTCATCATTAAACCAAGTGAGGAGAAATATGACTGTGCCTCTTCCTACATCCCTGGGAGTCACAAAACCACCAGTTTGCAAAATCTTTTGTTCTTGGTCCCAAATAAGCCTGATAGCAACCATGGACACGTTCACATCATAAGGATCCAATGTATCCCGTGCTAGTGCAGCAATTTTACAGTGACTCAGCAATTCTTCACATTTCTAAGTATCTGATCTGCCAGAAGCTCACGTTTCTGTAGACAAGGAGCCTGCCAGGGGCTGTGTAGTGTAGAGGCAGGGTTAGAGTTGGGAGTAGAGTCGAAGCATCTGTGGGGCTTGGTAACAATGGTTATTCAGCAGAAATGTTTAAACTTGGGAAAAAACCCAAAAACTCATGACTGAAGAACAGCAGAGCAATAAAAACAGTGCCTGTGGGCAGTGGCTGTAGCGGTGCCTGTGTGATGAGCAGCAAGAGCTCAGCATGCTGAAGTTTGTCTCTTCTGCATGGAAACTTGCACAGTCCTTTGCTTGCAGGGACTTGAGTCCAAGACATCTTTTTAAGTGGTTAATCTTTGCCCCTAGATAGAGGCAGCAAGCCTGAGATAACAAGCATTGCTGTTTGGTTCAGTGAGGGAGGACACTCAAAAGGGACACCCCCAGTTGTGGGGCAGGAGGAACAGAGAAGGCTCCTCTGCAGGGACCCTGAAGGAAGAGGGTGTGTGAAGTGGCTCCATGGGGGGACCAGCACAGAGCAAGCCCCAGGCTGGATAATCAATGTGCACAGATAATCAATTTAGGGTCTTGGGGCAGAGTGCTGGAGGACATCAGAGTCAGGAAATATGTGTTCCTGGTGCAATGCTGAAGCTCCTTCCCACCACTGCCTGGCACTGCACACTGCTGGGTGTGGGGGTGCGTATGCTGGGAGGACCAGAGATCTGATTTAGTGCAGTACAACATATCAGGGGCTGTTTTGAATTAGATAGATAAAATCGCCTGGTGTTGGTGACCATAGACAGCCAAAAAAGCTTGAGTCTCTGCTAGAGCTGTGCAGAAATCAAATGCATGTCCAAAGCCACAGCAGCGGGGGGATATGCTGTGGCATACCTAAAGCAGTTTTTCCAGGTCTGGGTAAGACTTCTCCCTTCTCCAAGCACCCTGATGATGGCTATCCTACTGGCACTACCCAGCTCCATTGCCCAGCACCTCTCCAGAGTGACTGCTTTGAGAACCATGTTCACCCCAGTGCCTTCTTTCACACTTCTAGAGAGGGGAGCTCCAAGCTGGCACTCACATTAAGAGGGTAGGAGACATAGGAGGGTGCAGGGCCTGCAGGTGAGAGCGATCAGCCACCCTGGGGGCACTGGGTGCCCAGAGGCATGACTGGCCATTCTCAAGATGCTCCAGAGAAACAGCAAGACCCTGAAGAGACCCCCTTGGATGATTTCAGGGATGCACTGTAAGCAGCAAAACCTGCTAGTAGCAGCAATCTTTGCTGGTAACAGCTCCTGCATGGCTAGATGGGCCCCTTTCCTTTGTAGTGTCCCTTCCCTCTGCGTGAGGGGTATTGCTGGCTGTTGAGAGACTCTTGGCACCTCTAGTTCCAAAAGAAGGAAGGCTCAAGTCCTTAAAAGGTGAGGAATCTCACTGTATGTATTGTCCGTTGGTGCTTTCTGCAAGAATACAGATGCCTCTGGATGCTTTCCTGTGCAAGCCAATTTTTTTGCAAGATAAACAGGCTTTTCTGCAGCTGCGCTGTGCATGTGTATGAGTGTGTGTGGTCGGTCATTGCCTCTTGGAGAGGCCAAAGAGGTTCTTAGTGCTCTGCAAACATGCTTCCCCACACAGGCCTGGGTGTCAAAGCTCACAGAAGAATAACACAGGGCTTTCTCCTGGAATAACACACTCTGGCATTAACTTTTTTTCCCTCTGTTAGTTTCTAGTTATGCCCAGCTTCACCATTCTAGGAATGCAGCTGAGCCTCCTTCTTAGATACGTATATGGCCCCCAATACTTTCACACTTGATCCTTACTCAAGCATTTAAAAATAGCTCTAACAATAACATGGGCTCCGGTTCTCCCCTCCCCACCCGCAGCAGAAATAGCACTGTGAGTTTAGAGACAGCATCCAGACTTGTGATCAGAAAGGCCCTTTTGTCCTTTAAGAAGTAACAAAAGTTGGGAGAAAGCTGCACAAATGATTCTTGCACTCCCCTTGCCTCAGAGCCACTGCAGACTGCCTGGAAATAGGTGACACAAAGCAGGCACTTTTTTCTTTTTTTGCATCTCTGGAGCAAGTGGAATAGGCTACAGTGGAACAGGCTCCCCAGGGAGGTGGTTGAGGCCCCATCCCTGGAGATATTCAAGGTGAGGTTGGACAAGGCTCTGAGCAGCCTGGTCTAGTTGAGGGTGTCCCTGCTCACTGCAGGGGGGCTGGACTAGATGACCTCTGGAGGCCCCTTCCAGCCCTGGCCATTCTATGATTCTAAGTGGTTCCTGTGCTGTCCTGGAACCAAGTGCAGGTGAGCGGTAGCAGTGCAGGTCAGCTCAGCTGTGAGATGCTACAGGTTTGCAGCTCCTGTTGGCACCAGGGACTTGTAGAGTCCCTGGCTCTTTTGCACCTTTTTTTTTTTTTTTTATGTTCATGTTGTGGCTGGGATTTGCTTCCACACCTGTTGGCTCCGAAGAGCTGGGGATATAGTTTTGCTAAGATGCTCAGAGCTGTCACTGCTCTGTGCTCTCCTTCCATTTGTCGCCAAGTGCTCTGCAGTGGCCTGTTGTTATTTGGATGTTCAGCTTTGAATGTCCTTTGCACTGTGCTGCAAACTTTCCTGTGGAAAAGTTTGCCTTTGGCTAGTGCAGGCATGAGAGGGGTGAGAGCAGAAGCCAGGACAGGCAGATGGACAGAGGCTGAGGGTTTGAAGTGCTGTTTCTGGCAACCTCCCTGAGCCTGAGGCTGTATCAGAGATGCTCCATGACCTTCCCTTGTGAGGGAGGGTGGGGAGGCTGGCAGGGACAAGAAGCAGTTGGGAGAGCCCTGGCATCAGACAGGGTACCTGGGGAGCCAGGCCATATCCCACAAGGTGGGCAGGTGCAAGGGCAAGACATGCCCATGCTGGCCCCTGGCAGTGTGCCACTGGACACACATATCTCATGGAGGAGAGCAGCTTGCTTTAGCTTTTGGAGGGTTTGGTTTAAAGATGAGGTTGTTGCAGAAGAGCAAGCACTACACCCTTGGAAACACAGGCACATTGCTAGGACTTGGTGGAGCTCTCCTCTTGCTTGGCATGGCAAGGCAGCTGCCAGGTAAAAGGGTTGTTGCTCATCCATGAATCCTCACGAGCAACGAGGCAAATACACATCACAGAAGCTTTAACAGAAGCTCGTTAAAGATGCCAAAAAGCATGTGGCTGGCAGAGAATAATTGCGTAAACAAGACTGGTGTTTACCATGTGATTTAGGCCTTGTCCTAAGCAAGCAACGCTCTGTCATTCCCTTCCAAAAGCTCAGTGAGCAGAACGGTTTTTTACTGCCTCTTAAACTGAGCTGAGTCCCATTCGACTTGCTAATGACTTCAGAGACTGCAATTCATCCTGAAGAAACAAATGATGAGATTAAAATACCAACATCACCTTTTGGTAGATGTAATTACAGGGTCAGGAGAGCTGCTTTGCTTTCATAATTCACTGCCTAGGAAAAGCACATGGATGTGACTGGCTGCAGTCACTGGGGCTTGAAGAAGGTAGAAGCTTGACATGCACTCATCCTGGAGGGTGCTGAGCACTTGCAGGGTGAGGCTGGTGGCACGGTTGGCAAAAAGCAGCATAGGGTGTGAGGAAGGGCCAGGTTTGCGTGAGAATAGCCCAGCAATGATACTAAATCCTCTGGCTGTCAGGGTGCATTAGTTACCTGCTCTGCCACACGCATGCCCTCACATCGACAGATGCCTCTGGGCCTCTGCAGACGTGGTCATGTGGCAACCACCTCCTACCCTCTCTCTTTTTGCTTGGTGGCACGTTTATAGCTTGGAGCTTGAAAGTCAGACACTGCTGTTGGTGCCAGTCTAACTGGCTGTGCAGTCCCATCCTAACCTGTGCAGTAGACAGACAGGAACATGGGCAGGAATGTGGGGAGCAACATGGGCAGGATCCCAGAAACATATGCCCAAGGCACATGCGTGTCACCAGAAAGAGCAGGGAGACCTCCATCAGATGAAGGCAGGACTTGCCTGTGACCCATCTCTGGAGCTGGTGTTTGAGTTCATATCAGGACCTTGAGAGCATCACAGGGAGGGTTTATTTGGGGACAGCTCAACAGTTGCTGGATGAAACACAGGGAGGAGCAACATCCCAGGGCATGTAGGGGTTTTTCTCCTCCTTGGTGCTGGTTGAGCTCTGTCAAGCCATGTGGATCCAGAAATGGCCCATGGCACCTGGAATGGGCATGGGCAGGCAGCTTTCCAGAGCAGCCTGAGATCCTGGTTTGCTCAGAGACCACATGGACTGTCTCAGATCTGCTTTTGCACCAGTGCACCCTGCCCTGGTACTGTGTGTTCAAGTCCCACACCTGATCAGCTAGCAGTTTAACCTAGTGCAAGTCACTGTGAGGCTGGAACAAGAGCAGGAGCAGTCCTGTGGGACTAGAGACCACAAGCACAAAGTGCTGCCGAGTATGCTGGGGGCTTACATACGGCTCTCAGTCTAGGGCAAGCCAGCACTGGTGGGGCATCAAGCACAGGAGCAGCTCTTGGCCCCAAAAGGGTCACACTTCAGCTTTGTTCCCTGGGTGGTTTCCTGCATGCCACTGAGAGCTGGGTGGGCTGCAAGCCCCAGGCTGTAGCACAGCACAGCGAGCCGGAGGCACAACGGAGGTGGAGCAGGAGGAAAGCCATGAGATGGGGCCAGAGCAGGCATGTGGGCACACTGCTGGCCTTGTCAGTGGCAGAAACACAGTGAAGGCAAAACAATGAGTGAAGAAGAGATGGGTACAACGTAAGGGGAGACAATGAGAGGGAAGGGTTTTCCACAGAGAATATGCAGGAGTACTACGGGAATCATTACAAACTTTATTTGTCTGTGCATTTTGTGTACCAATGATAAGGATCATCACAATTAGTGGACTCACTGCCTATAGTGGTGGGCAATACACACAAAGAAAAATCAATGAAGCCAAACAGACAAAAATGAAATCATTGTACATAAAATGATCATAAGCTTGAACAACCTGCGCCTGTGTTTGATTCTTCCCCCAAAACAATGAGAAACAAAAACCCCAAAACCCATTGAAAGTGAAAAAATGGTTTGAGAAGAAAAAAATCAAACCCACAATTTTATATTCCAAGAGAGTATCTTAAAGCAGGTTAATTAAAATTTCCACAGATTGTTCAAAACTAGTAGAAATACCTCTAGCCAATCAGTTATGGTACGAGTGCCAGATGTGGCTTTTAGCTGAGTGGGAAGAGCTGGGTGTTTGCCTGGCCGGGACACCAGGAAGCCTGGGATAGGGCGCGGGCTAAGAAAACATCTCTCAACACCAGTGCACAACGTCACCACTGTGCTCTACATCCATACCTCCTCCAGATCAGCTTGTTAACACAGCCTGCACTGCTGCAGTAGGTGGGTAATGCTGAGTTACACCTCCTCATCTCATCCTTCACATTGATTTCAGATTTGGACAGTGCAAAATGTGGCCTTTTTCCTTGGAGGACACTTCCCAGTTGTTCTCAGCTGTGTGGGAGATCTCGTTATGGCCCTTCAGCCCTTACATGGAATTATTCTTCCTCCAATGGCTGTGGGAAAGGACCAGCCTTGGGGACTGATCCTGATGGCTTAACACAGGGAATGTCACTAGACCTCTGGGGACACAGGGAATAGCAAGGGGCCAAAGGATTTTGAGGCAGCCACCTTCTGAAAGAAAGGCAGAGGCAGACAAGGTGCTGGGAGTCAACCTCATTCCCCTGGGCTCAGACATTGCTCATGATGCACGGGCTCCCAAGGACATTGTGTAAAGTCTCCTGCAGTCAGCAGAGAATTTCACACCAGCTTCAGCATGTCCTAGAATGGCTACTGAAGGATGGACCCTGGCCATGCAGGGTGATGGAGCCTGAAGTCCCTGAAGCCTCTGGAGTGTGGGTTTTACTCCCCTGAAAACCTACATCTGCATGGCTGTTACAGGTTCTTGTGGACCCACACATGGAGCAATAAACAGGGACAGCTTTCCCTCCTTTAGACCCACCAAAAGGAAACAAACAAAGGAAGAAAAACCTATGGAGAAACTAAACTAAAATAAATAAAACCCAGTGAAAACACTTGTATCTGTAATGTTCAACCCACATGGCTGGAAGGACTATCGTTATAGGATGCTATATACAGATCAGGTTCATTTCATTCATGCAAATGTTACAAGTACCACCACAGCATGCCCGAGGAGGTGGATGAGGCAGGAGGAAGGCCCCTGCTGCTCCGTGCAGCCTCGGCTTGGGACACTGGACACGAGGTTGCAGCTGTGCATCCCCAAAGCACAGAGGGAAGAAGGTGAGGGGCATGTCGGGGGGGGTGGGGGGTGAGGGGTGGAATTCTAATTGTACACACGCCAAAACAAAACTAAAAAAATCCCAACCCCAAATCAATGACAAAAACGGATTGTGTCCTATCCTCAGAAAGCTCCCCTTGTCTTCAGTCCGGTCTCTCAATTCTCTCCAACAGGGCCAGAGGGGATGTTCCCAAGTGGTGAAGGCAGGCAGATAGTGGTCGGAGAACAGGACCCTTGCTTTCCTCTCCTTCCCTTGCCCACTGCTCTGTTTCTCACCAGCTACTCTGGCCTTCCCTGCGCTGATGTGCCCCGGTCGCCTTTGAATCCATCCTGCCGGGAGGCCAGTGGGCAGGAGAGAGCAATGGGAAGGGGCTCGGTGGATATTAGCTGCTTTTGTTGGTAGAGTTGTGGAGAGGGCCCTGCTGCTGGGCTTCTGGCTGGGGCTGCTGCCTGGGGAGGGGTCCCACTGGCTTTGGGGTCCTGCCTAGTTCAAAGGATGCTCCAAAGCCGCTTTCTGTCAGCAGGTGTGTGAACATGGCAAATCTCTTTTATTCTTTCTCTGTTCATTATACAAAGCGTTATATCTATATCTATACCTATATATCACTCTATATAGATACATATAGATATATATGTATTTACTATCTCTGATTGTCCCTTTAGAAGCCCTTTATGTGGCAGTAGGCTTCCAGAGATGAGAAGAATATGTACAAGAGCCAGAGGAGGATAAAGAGTGAGGATGTGAGCAGCTTGGAAGTCCGCGGCCCACCCAGCTCACCTCCAATCTCGGGTCTCCGCCGGTAGAGCAGGACGCCCACACTGATAAAAGCAAAAATGGTGAAGAGGGTGACAGAGAAGGCCAGGGTGCCAGGCGAGACTTGGAAGGCTTGTCCGTGCGCGGCGTGGTAGATGGCTGCGATGGACCAGGCCACCCCGATGCCCAGGAAAACGTTCACGGCATTGCTCCCCGTGACATTCCCGATGGAGGCATCCGCATACTGGTCCTGGGTAGCTGCCACTTTGCTGGCAAACGTGTCTGCAAAGGCAAGGCGGAGACAAACCCTCAGGAAACAGCCAGGTAAGGAGGGACAGCAGCAGCTGGCTTGGGGACACATGCCAATGGCATCACTTGGGGAATAAAAGTAATGGGTAAGGGGGCAGGGTATAGGCCCATCTATGGGCACTCCCAAAGAAAAGAACATATGGCCAGAGCAAGAGTGACAGATGGGCTCCAGAAATGTCCAGGAGGGAAATCTCAATGTCCAAAAATATGGGGATTCCTCCAATATGGCCCCAGATGCCTCACTGTGCTTCAAGCAAGAGACAACACTTCTCAGTACTAAACTGTGTTGGATCCTTCTCCTACTTTCACTAATTTGTTAATTTGTAAAAGAACTAAAGAGGTTGGGAGAAAGATCTGGGGGATTCACAATGGTTTGTATCTATCCTTCAGATCCCCTGCAGTTTTGTATTTGTGATTCTTTGTTTGCTTTAATGTTGTCTCTCCAAAACCTTTTGCTTCACTGAAGTCCAGGGTCTTGTGCAGAAACGGACACTTTAGTAAACAAGTGGTCATCTTTCACCCCTCAGGCGGGGATATGCTTGCTCAGGTGCTCCACCAGCTTTACTACTGTTGGCAAAAGGGCTGTGATAAAACTTGGCTGGCTTTTTACATGGCAGATCTTGTGTCAAGTAGACCAGCATGATGCTGCTCTGCACCATAGGGAAGTGCTGATTTAACATCCAAACCCACTCTAGACCTGCAGGGGGGTAAGCAGGAGTAAGGATTAGCATCAGGGTTTAGTCCAAGTGGGCACTCTCAGCTAACAATGATTCCCTAACACATCTGCACTCCCAGATCACCTTGGGTACAAGAAGTGGAGCATGGCTCAGAAAAAAAGTAACTGAGGAGGTCAGATTTAATGTTTTTCAACTCTGCAGAGGTTCCTTTGTGCTCCTTCCCAGTGGGGCTCCAAGAGGAGATGGCAAAGCGCTGCCTTACACGAAGACCCAGTTTTGTGTAATAAGAGTGGCTGGGCACCTATAAACACAGCAAGAGGGACCATTTGCAGCAAATAAATCAAAAGGCTGATTTATTAAAAAAAGAGCACCCATGGAAATACACCTGACTGATGAGGGAAGGAAAAGTCATTTCCTCTTCTTGTCAGCCTCAGTCATGAGGCACTAATGAACTGTGGGAAAGTTGGTGATGCCTCTGTGGCTCTCCAGCTGCCACTGTGGGAAGAGGGATGGAGCACATCTGGAGCAGGTTGACAGTGCCAGCCGGAGCATGGAAACAACCACATGTGCTTCTTGCAAGCAAGAGTGGTGCTTTTAATGGACGGAAGGTCCCTGTCTGTCTTGGTGTCACTGCACATTTGTCTGATGCCTGCCTGCCTCCTGGAAAGCAGGTGCCCAACTAGCATTCAGCTGAATGGCACGATCTGAGAGCATCTGCTAGTTCAAACCAAAATAGCCAAAAATATTCCAAAAAGAACTTCTTAAATGCCACCTTTTGTCAACAAAAGTAGGAGGGAAAGTTTTCACTGTCAAGGGTGTGAGACAGCCCTGCAAACTTCACACCTAAAAGTTCTGCTGCCAGAAGTCTGAAACATGCTCCTTCTTCTGTTCCTTGTCCAAATTTGTTCTTCCTTTTGTTTCTGCTGCCTCTCTCTTTTTGGTCTCTGATACCATCAGGACAATTTAAAGATCTTTGAGAACCCAAGATCAGATCACTGGAAGTCTAGGGGTCGTGAGGGAAGGTATGACCATTGCAGGGGGTGGTTCAGGTTGAATCAGAGCCCCTTGTCTTGGGAACCAGGCTCTGCATGGCCAGCACAGCCCATGGAGGAAGGTGAGTGAAAGGCAAGGGTACTCTCAAATGAGCTGACACAGAACTTCCCACATCACTGGGACCATAATGTCCAGTACATCAGTTTATGCCTAAGAGGGGCCCTTTGCTGAGACAGTCAAAGTGTAAGGTAGCTATGGAAATTCATGTTTCTTACTCTCCCTCATCAGTCCTCAGTCTCTGTTGTCTTCTGAAGCTGGGTGACGACTCATCAGAGACAAGGATTTGTGGGACCAAGACCTTCTATGGGCTTCACAAATTGCATTTCAAGCAGCTCCTTCAGCTCAGCAACTTAACCTTGATCCATCTGAACTAAAGCTGAACCCAGTCTCACACGAAGGTCTCAGTGTGGGGCAGCGTACTCTAAGTATGGCCTAGCACCTAACTCACCTGGAAGGCAAGGTTAAAGGAAAAGATGCTCAGAACACAGGAAGCATTTTGAAGACCAATTTCCTACTCTGAGAGTGGATGCCATGGAAGCTGTCCACAGAAATAGATACTTCACAGTCTTTGAAGGGGGAAGGTCTTGAAATAATTTTCAGGGGATGGGATCCACATGCTGGTTTGATCCTTCTGGCCCATCTGAGACTGAAAAGCACCTTCCACATGCATCTTTCCCAGCTCAAACCCAGGCCGGGCAGCCATGGAGCTTTACAAGAAACACCGCTGTTGTCCTTACCTGGCACTGATGTCCCCAGTGCGACAAACACGACTGCAGTGACTGAGTCCTTCAAGCCAATGGTACAGCCAAAGTGGGATGCCAAGTCGCCGATAAAAGCTGTCAGGAGACCGATCATGAGGATAGAGACGACGAAGCAAGCCCAGCCATTCCAGTAGTCTGTTGGGGGCACGAAGGCAAAAAGGACCTTCCAGAAGACAGTCAGAAAGTGCATCACATAGTCGAAGCAGGAGGGCAGCTTCTCTTCCCCACATTCATCGTCATCATCATCTTCCCCTGGAGAAAACCACCAGTACCCAATTAGACCGACCCACAGCACATCTTAATCTTCTTCGTCCTGGCAGGACCAATGGGATCCAGGCAGGTATCTTGGTTTCTCCTTCCCTGCTTCCCTGCTTCAGGTGGCCGAACCTCACCTGTCTCTCCAAAGCCACTCAGCATCCTTCCAGGGATTCCCCACTGTATGGGGCTGAGCCCACAAGTAAGTCCCTTGGTGCTGGTGGCCTTTTGCCTTCTGATGAGGCATCTCATGAGCCCACTGGCCAGCCTGTCTTCTGGAAGATCTGCATGGCAAACACATAGCTCTCCCAGCCTGTCACAGTGCCTCTGGTCTGCTCCAGCACAGTGGGAGGAAGGACATGGTCTCACCTAGCCAGATAGTGGCTCTTTGCCTGAGAAAATCTGCTTCTCCTGGCAGCCACAGTACACTTCCTTTCAACCCAAACGATGCTATGATTAGGAGAAATGCAGGAATTTGATGCATCCTTGAGACACATACCCTGGCTAATAGACATATCTTTGGAGGCTGCCATTATTCAGCTAAAGCCATGACCAACCAGGGAAAAGTCTTATCATGCTATCAGGGAGCAACTTTGCATACACTGTGTTCAAAACACCTATGGAGATAAAGATCAACATGTAAGATAGAAGCAGTGGCACACTTGGATATCTCCAATAACTTGATGGAAAACTATGTGTTTGTTGGCTTTAAAGCTTCAAACACACAATGGCATAAATAGTACCTAATCAGTGGCATGGTGTTATTTTTTGGGCAGATATACCTTATTCCTGTGCATTGTTGTGAAGATAAGGAACAGTTTTTCAGCCTGGGAACCCTATGCTGGTCTGTTGTTTTTTTTTTTTTTCTCATTGCACAAAGGTTGCTCCTGTCAGGATACACTGTGCTGTGCTCACACTGTAATTATGAAGCAGGTATTTTAATCCTTTCCCAAGCTGCATGGCAGCAGGACTGTCATGGATCTAAATCTTTATGGAGATGATAAAACAGGCTGAAAAATGAACATGAGTGCCACTGTCATAGCGCTCATTCAGAGCTGTCTATCATTTTGGTAAACAACAGCTCTCTTTCAAGGTGCTGGCCAGATCCTATGAAGGTGACTTGGAATGCAGAGTGAGGTAGGATGGTGACCCAGGGATGCATTCAGGAACATGCTCACAAACTCCAGGACATTTATACTGTGGAAGAAACTTTATGAGCTGTTGGGTGCATGCCAAAGGCAACTATGGGTGACAGGCTCCAGTTCAGCCCCACAGACAGCACAGGATGGAACTACATGGTGTGGCGCAGTCTTGCCTGCACCTGTACTGCCCTTCCACAAACCTGACCTCTTACTGCTCCATCACTGCCAGTTGATCATGGGGTGGAAAATGATGGTTTATGTTTGTTTGTTTGTTTGTTTTTCTTTTCTGGGACATCACATTTTGATGTGGCAATAGGTGACGTTCACCTGTTCTCCATGGTGAGCTGCAGCAAAAGACACAAACCCCTCCTCTGGTGTTTGAGGCATTTTAACTTGCTTGGCACAAAGCTTGAGGAGCTAAATAGTGGCAAAAAACAATAGACCCATAGCTCAGAGACAAAGTACTGTTCACCAACTGCAAGTGAGCTCATGCCCACTGAAATAGGCACTTTTAATAAATGTTTGTTAATCACCCTATTAGCACTGATGGTTGCTGTATATTCAAGACAAAGTGGTAACAGGGCATTCACATAACTGCAGTCCTTACATGTGTCACAGAGATGAGATCCAAGTACCAGCGATCATCTTGGCTTAAATGTGGGATGCAATTAAATAACTGATTCTGGCATAGATTAGTTTAGCCGTATTAGCTACAAAACCTGCAGCAAGGATTGTCTTGAATGATAAGTTCATGTCATATTTGAAATAATGGGAAGCTGGAGGCACTAGGAACAACTATGTTACGAGAGGAGCACATCACAGGAGGGATCAGAATTTGAGGAGATGGCTGCTGCACAATGTCCTGTCCTTGTTTTCAGAGGCGGAGTGTAAATAGTCCAGCCATCACTTTTAATTACTTTGCCCTGGACAAAGGTTACTCTGTATGGCAGACCTCAAGGTAGGAAGTGTGAGTGTTCCCCCACGCATTTCAATGCATAGTTATCCAGATGAACTCTAATTGCCTTCTCCCAGTGAGTTAATTTCAGCTGGTTGATTTGCCCTAATGTGTGCACACATGCAGCCCAGGCTGAACTGTGAGGCTGTGACATCCAGATAGAGAGGTATAGTGTCTCCAGCTGTTAAAACCACATCTGGAGGAGACCTTCTTTATTTAATTTTCCACAGATGTGGGAATACTAATATACAGTATAATGGACATACTGGTAAGCATAGCACTGGCACCTGTGAGAACAGTACAAGGGGGCATTTCTAAGGGAAAGGGAATTCTCCAAGAGAGACAAGAACTGACCAGATATGATCTGATATGACCACAGATGTCATGAGCCATAACCTCC
Organism: Corythornis vintsioides; assembly: GCA_025447755.1. Classification (NCBI taxonomy): domain Eukaryota; kingdom Metazoa; phylum Chordata; class Aves; order Coraciiformes; family Alcedinidae; genus Corythornis; species Corythornis vintsioides. The sequence goes on from JAOEGS010020160.1 coordinate 17,667, forward strand.
AGTTACAGCTGGCTGGAACAGCAGGAGTTCCTGAAAGCAGAGAGTCAAGGGCAAATTTTGGCCCACAGAGGTGGGGACTCAGTGACTGTCTTCAAGGCTACTATTGTGTTGTCCTCATAACAGCAGTACAGGGAGCACCAGGGATTCTTCACATCAGCATCAGTTATACTGCTCTGAATTTAAACACATTTGTTTGCCTCACAAATCTCTCTTACTGAAAAGACTTTTCCCCTCTGCCATCTGGTAACAGCCAGGGTGTTTCTCTATGGATGCTACAGACACGATGCAGGAAGTTTCCTACACATCAGCCAATGTGCTTTCACAAAAGGGTTTAATCAGCTGTCTTATTTATGCAGATCCTGTAAATAACCCTGCCACCTGTTTTGCATCCTGCTGCTCCCCTACAATCTCTATTACTGATAATGCCATGCCAAGACAGAAGTGAGATTAGAGAATCATAGAATTGTTTTGGTTGCAAGAGACCTTTAAGATGAAGTGCAACTGTTAACCCAGTGCTGCCAGGTCACTACTACAACATGTCCCTCAGCACCACAGCTCCATGTCTTTTAAATACTTCCAGGGATGCTAACTCCACCACTTCCCTGAGCAACCTGTTCCAAAGCTTTACAACCCTTTGTGTGAATAATTTTTTCCTAATGTTCAATCTAAACTTCCCCTGGAGCAACTTGAAACGATTTCCTCTTGATCTACTGCATGTTACTCAGGAGAACAGACTGACTCCCACCTCACTACAACCTCCTTTCAGGTAGAGAGCCATAAGGTGTCCCCTGAGCCTCCTTTTCTCCAGACTGAATAACCCCAGTTGCCTCAACCACTCCTCACAAGACTTGTTCTCTAGACCCTTCATCAGCTTTCTTTGGACACACTCCAGCACCTCAATGCCTGTCTTGTGAGGCACCCAAAACTGAATCGGGGTGTGATCTCACCAGTGCTGAGTACAGGAAGGGGGTTCTGTTCCCACCAAAGCTCCGCCTGGGAAGCCGCATTGGTAGCGGTGGTGGACACAAAGCTTGAAGAGGTTGTGGCTTTCTGCCAGCTGGAAATCACCCCTCTGGTCAGAGCTGGCAGAGCTTTCAGCATCCTTCCTAAGCACCCTCTGTGCAAAATGCTGCTTGAACTGCCCTGCCATGCTCTGGCTGCCAAGCCTCACTCTGTTTGCCCACTCTGCTCACAGTGTTCCTCAGCCATCATTCACCTGGAGCTGTTGTCCAAACTCACCTGCACTGACGGTAATAGCCTCAATAAACTGCTCCCTCCAGCTGTTTGTGCCAACCACCAGGGCCAGGTTCGTCTTCTTAATAAGCTTGTCCACTGTGTTCTGTGGATACAGATGCAAAAATCAGAATTAGGGGCTATAGGACTGGAGCTACTGGGCTAAAAAATATTGGTGCTCATGGTTACAATCATGTACTTAAAGAAAAAGCTTATCAGGTTTTAAGCTCAGATCAAGAGCCCCAGCAGCAAGAGCAAATGTAAGTACTTGCAATTCACCACATTGTCATTCAGAAAGACTATTTGGAACCTGTGCTCAAGACTGAGTTTGAACCATCTCAGTGGAGGTTTAATAGGAAAAAGTGATGAGGTGCCACAGCTCCTATTCACAAAAAACTTTGGAAGAGCTTTTACTGTGATTCTTCAAAGCACTGAGAGACACTTGGTCAACACCCATTTGTCAAGCTGGGGTCTACCAGGGGGTATCTTATCAGTGCTTACAAATGCTTAAAGGGTGGGTTTCAGGAGGATGGGACCAGTCTTTGCTCAGTGGTGCCCAGTGACAGGCCAAGAGATAATGAGCACAAACTTGAACATAGGAAGTTCCATCTGGACATAAGAAGGAATTTCTTTACTAGAGAGCTGGTGGAGTCTCCATCTCTGGAGACATTCAAAAGCCTCCTGGATCTGTTCCTGTGTAGCCTGCCCTGGGTGATACCGCTTTGGAAAGGGGATAGGACTAGATGACCCCTTCCAACCCCTACCATTCTGTGATTCTGTGATTTTTGTCCACTTCCATCTCACTGGAGTGACCCTCACTCTTTCATAATTCCTTGTCTCAGCCACCTTTCAAAGTATCCCTTGGTCCTGTTCTGAGACTTCTGATGCCAGAAGCTGCCTCACTTTGCTGCAATGCCATCAACATTCGCTTGCTAACTCTGTTCAAACCCTAAAGGAGTGTCCCCAGCTGGAAGAGAAGAAGTACAGGGCCAGGAAATGCAGTCAGTACCTTGAACTCATAGGATTCCTCAATGATGATTTCAAGCTTGGTGTGCTCCCCCAGTACTGGGCGCCCCATCTCTGCAATTCGACGCTCTTCCTCCTCCTTACTGGTCAGTGGCTGTTTTTCTTCATTCTCCTCTGCAAAACAAAGAGCCCATCGGTGAGCAAAGCCTGGCTGGTCACATTCTGCAGCTGGCTTTCTGTCAGAGGGGGAGGTCAGGAAGCCTCCAAGTGGGAGTGTGAGTGACAGAATAGCTGAGAAGAAGGAGGTCATGGAGCGATAGACAAAGTAGTTTATCTGGGAAATACTAGCAAGGGTTCTGCAACCTGTCCAGCCTGAGAAGGAGACCAGTTCACCCTCAGAGCTGGGGAACAGCTTACTGCCTGGTACATGCTGCCTCTCCCACAGGGATGCTGGGAGGGGACAGATCATCACTAAGGTTGCACCATTTCTCATTTCTCTGGGTCTGCATCAGGGTATGGTAGGGCATTTACATCAGCCTGTTAAAACCAAAGAGATCTTCCAGCTGCCTCAGGGCTGAGACAGGTATGACGTCTTGGTTCTGACTCCTTCTGAGCAAAGCTTTACCTTGGGAAGGGACCAGGAAGCTGGCGAGCATGAAACTCCTGATGTGATGGTTGGGCTGGAGGCAGTTGTGCTGGGCCATACAAGTATGAGGAGACATCCACAGGGCATGGCCTGGCCCCAAACCCTGAGAGAGGAGGCATCAGAGAGACTGCAAAAGCACTGGAGCAGGTGTGCATCTGTGCAGCCTTTGGGGCATGGAAACACCAGCAGCATGGCTTTTGTCACTGTTCCTGTGCAGACCCCCAGTGAGCTACCTTCCAATCCACCCTAGGTTTGAGCAGAAGAATCTCAGGGCTAAGAAGGACTGGATTCACTGGAGACAGGAGTTAAACTGTCAGTAGGCAAACACCTCAGTCAGTCTGTTTTAAACCGCCACAGCCCTTGGGTGTCACACTGCAGGTACCTTGGATGGTGATCACGGTGCAAGGAAGAGGATGATCTCTAGCCTGGACCTTCCTGAAGACAGGTTTGCCTATCAAAACGATCAGCATGAGATCAGCAGGAGGGACTGTATGCCCTGTGCAAACTGCTGCCATGCAGTTAGTAAACTCTACTCAAAATTCACACGGAGTTAGTGCTGCTGTCTTGATGGCTTCCCCCCTCTTCACAGGCAGCACCATGCTGTGGGAAAGCCCTTCTCTTCTCCAAAGGGACCAGCCCTGGGGCCAGAGCCTCATTAGTCTGAATTATTGTTTCCAGGGCTCCTGAAGGGCTGCTCTGCAACATGTGGGACCTGGGACACCCTTGCAGTGCTCAACCTAATTATGAATACTGGGCTGACTAATGGTAGATGAGCAAACCCTGCTGCTGGGTCTCGCTGGTGGGAAGGCCAAGAGCTGCATGCCTTAAGCAGCCATGTGGTCCTGCACTTCCCAGAGTGTTCAGGCACCCTGGCTGCTGCCTGGGGTGTGGACAGGCTCCCCGTGCTGCGCACACCTCCTGTGTCGGCAGCAGGAAGGGGAAGGTTGGATCAAGAGGAGAACTGCCCCCAACTCCAAGAGATGGAGGGGAGATGCCTGTCACTTCAGGGGTGACAGGTCACCCTCCCCGAGGTGGGCATTAGGTGTGTGCAGCAGGCAGAGCACTCTGTGAGAGGACACGGTGTTAGTGTGACTAGCCGGAGCAGTGGGACCAAGGCACAGGGCCTTCTTACCCTTCCAGAGTTTCCCTCCAGGACAGAACAAAAGCAAAGAGGAAACCAAGAGGAAAGAGCAGGGTGAGCATATGGACATTAAGAAGATGGAAGAGGGGGAGTGGGGGTGGAGGGAGAGAAGAAATCCATACCTGTGATGGTGAAGCCACCTGGGGAGAGGAGGGAAGAGAGAGAGAGAGAAAGAGAGAGAATTAGTATTGGCACAGCAACATGGTCACCCTGCAGCCCACAGAGACATGGTGGTCCTTCCCTGCCCCATGGCAGGGGCTGCTTCCCAACACGCACCCCAAGGATAGTGCAAGGAGACCTGAACACAGACTTTTCAATGCACTCATCTGCAAGCTGTTACCTTCCAGTATCTAATATATGCTGCAGAGTGGATCAGTGCAAGCCTGCCTGGGGCTGGTGATGTGTCAGGAATCTTTGCTTCCTTACCTTGCTGCCCTGTCCCTGGGATAGCCAGCAAGAAAATTCAGAGGCTGGGTGGGTTCTGAATCTCCCTAAGATTGGAGGCAAAATCTGTGCCATTTCTTCAAAAGGGATTTGCCAACTTTCCTGTCTAGCCACAAGGATCCCTAAGACACTAGACAATCCTGTTTCAGCCATGCCAGTGTAAGAGGCAATAGGTTAATTTGCACAGTGCAGGTTTGTAACTTGGGGTATCCTTGGGTTTACTATGACTATAAATAACAAAGACACTCCCAAAAAATGCTCCTCATCACAGGGGGTTACCACTTGTTAACATTACTGATTTTGGGGCTCTACTCCAAGGGATGATGTGGCATTAGATACCTGAGCTTACTTAAACAGTGCTGACCACCCTAAAAGAGATTATCGTGAGCAAAGAAAAATGTCAAGCAAAATCAATTGTCTTCTGAAAATACACAAACTGGAAAAATGGAAAAGAAAAACAAATGCGCGCTTACCAAGCTCATTCAACAACAGGGCTGTGAAGGAGACAGACAGAGACAAACACAGAAGAAGAAAAGTAAATGAATAATGAAATCAAAAGGGATATCCACAGAAAGACTCCAGATCCCAGGGCAGAGATTTCAGATCTGTAAAGCTGCAGGATACCATTAGTGTTGAGAGAAAGGCACTAAAAATAAAGGAACAGAAATGTTTCATGGGATTGTGGATTTAAAATAAAAACTATTGCAAACACAGGGTAGATGTGGGATCAAAAGGCACATTCCAAAAATTCATTTTTCCCCTTTGAATTGTATGTGCAAGATCTTCCATTGGTCTCGGAGGCAGTTCTGCCCTGGGGAGGATACAAGATGTCCCATGTGCAGCGGCTACTGGCTTTGACCTCCTCCAGCTGCCTAATGAGGAGCAATAGCTCCATCAGGCAGCTGTGCTTCTGGCATGTATGGGAGAAGAAAAGTCTGTGGCAAGGCTTGACTCAATATTTTAGCTCTCCAAAACAAAAGAGAAGGACTCTCCTTTAGTACAAAGGTGGGTCTTTGAGGTGCAGACCCTGCCATGGCTACATGGCCCAAAGGTGACTTTTCAGAGATGCTCTCGTCTCCAGGGTGCCAAGAACACATCTCACCCTGTCTTGCTGCCTCTTGTACAAAACCAAGCATAAAAAACAAGTTTAAAAAAAAAAATAAAAAAAAAATCACTGCATGGCCAAAGCAGCAAATAGCATATTTTTAAAATCTTGACTTGCCTTCCAGCCTAGTGAGCTTCTCTCAGGTTTCCTCAGTCATCTTTGTGACCAGGAAGATCAGGAGTGTTCTTTCCTTTTATTCTTAATTAAAAATTTAGCTGGGATCTTGTGAGTTGGTACCATGATTATCGAATTTGGGGTGTGGAAAGTGTGTTTGCTCTTGCCTTAGCCCACATTGGTCCCTGTGAAGATGGACAAAACTGGACCTGCCGAGTTGAGTTGTCCGTGTGTCACTCTACCCTGGAAACACTGACTATGCCCTGTAAATGCCACTGGCACCATTTATTGACACAAATCCTAACTGCAGAACGTGGGTCATGCCAGTGTATCTGACTTTTTAGCCCTGCTTCTGCTGGCTAGTCATATAAACCAGCAGGAAATCTGACAACTGCCATGGACAGCACCTGCTCTGAAGGGGAGCGTGGCATTGCTGCTGGCTGTGTTTTTAGCCTGAAATACAGTGGCATGTCCCCACTCAATGTGGGGACGGGGGGGAGCCCTCTGTCCCAAACAAATAATAAATTACAACCCCATGCCTGCCGAAATGAGAGCTTATGTCCCAGAACTTGGAATGCACATTCCAGGTAGATGGACCAAATGCTGCTGCCAAATCCTACCAAGTCTTTAACAAGGGTCTCTTGTAGGGCAACTAATTATCTTAAATAACTGTAGAACTGCTTCTTGCTTAGCCACCAATAGTGCACTGTATTAGTCGTTGCCATTAATTTTCACTTAATTTCCTAGCAGCAAATTTGGGAAGGTTTGCAGTTGGTTTAGAAATGTGATAAAAGAGGAAATTGTTTTTATTATTCCTATGAGAAGCTATTATCCAGTGCAGAGCCATAAACTTCATTTGAGTATAACCTGATTTCTCCAGGACTGATTGCATCTTATGGTATTACCTGCTTGTGTGTGATTTTCAGCTATTTTCAGATCCTAGTGCCAGTATAAAGAGGCTAAAATTACTGCTCTGGCCATGCATTTTATTGCAAGCAAAGGCTATTTTATCTTCTGATAAAAATGATGCAACATTGTCTGCTTCTCAAGACTGAATTTTCTACTCAATTAAAGAAGGTGTAGCTGCAACGTGGCAGCTGGAGGCTGGTGATGCTCATTGTCCCCTGCCCAGCTGCTCCAGGGCCCTCCAGGGAGTGTGTCTTCCTCCTGGGGGGCCCTCATGAGTCAGGCATAGTCCTCCCGAAATGAAAGAGGAAAGAAAACAGAGCAAAAAGGTGCAGTGGCCAAGCTTCAAAGGAAGGAGGGCAAAATGGCCAGGAGCCAAAGTGCGAGGAGAAAGGAGTGTGAGAGTAGGGAGACACAGAGAAAGCGGACGGCAGCGTCTCGAGAGCTGGTCTGGTTTTACTCTCACACCTTTCACTCCTCGTCGTAGCCACACCGGGTCCCCAAGCACAAGGAAGAAACTGCAATCTTTCTCATACTCCTCACGGTCAAGTACTCTAAGGGTAATGAATTTCCTGTGGGAACACAAGACAAAGGCAAACACATGATTGGCATCACACATGCATGCAGTTTATGTCCACCCAGGTGCTGTGGTGCCGGAGATGGTTGGGTGGGGGAAAATGGCTTCATATCCTCCCTGAGGCATATGGGGAAGGGCAGGAGCATCCCCATCACCTGGCTGGGGTCACACCTTGCTGGGCTAGGGGAAAGCTGAGTTCATGGGGGATGGGAAGTGTCCTCACTCCTGCCCTTTTCCATAGGCATTGGGGATGTGAGCTTGGTGTTGCAGGTGCCAGGCATGAGTGAGCCAGACAGGGACACACAGGCTGGGCTCAGCCCCGGAGCACGTCCCCCACCTTTCTTCTCACTCATCTCCACCAGCCGGGGCTCCCCGATCTCTATGTAGAAGGTCTTGTTTTTCTCATACTCCTCATCATCTATCACCTTGATTGATATCGTTTTGCTGGAACAGAGAAGAAGAAATAGAGATTCAAGAGTAAGAGGGGAAAAGGGAAGAGGGGAGACAGGGAGAGGAGGAGAGTGAAAATGGCAGGAGCAGGGGCCTGTGGACAGAAAACAGGGGGTTTGGTAGCACAGCCTGGAGAGCCAGCACAGCCGAAAGCAAAGGGAAGGAGCTGACGGGCTGAGCTTGCCTCAGGATGAGTACAGACCAGAGTCAGAGCATCAGCAGCTCACAGGATGCCATCCTACCCAGCATGGCCAGAGGCTGTGGCTGGACCATTGTGCAGCCTGGACCAGCCTCCCCTAGAGGTTCCTCAGTCTGGGGACAGCAAGACACGCTCCTTTCCAAAAACCCAGGGTACAAAACATCCCCCTGACAGCTTGTGCACACCACATAGGCTCCTGGGGGCACAGGCACTGGGAACCAGTACAGACCAAGCCCCTGAAAGCATAATGCACTGCTTAAACCAGCCCCTGCGTGCGAAAGAGGCTCTGTCTCATCAGGCACAGCAGATCCATGCACAACTTTATGGTGAGCTGTTCAGTTTGGGCTTTGGAGGCTCTAATTTACAAGCTTGAAAGGGATGTTGAAGTTAGGACTTTTTCTATGGAGGGAACATATGGGAAATATAGTCTTTCTGTTAGGGCAGGGTGAAGGAAAGTGTCATTGATAGTGAGATTTGATTTTTTTGTTTCAGTACATCCTTCACCAAGCCCTGAAGGTTTAGTTCTCTCCTGTTCGAGAGTCATGCAGCAAGTTTCTCCTCTCACACAGCTTGAGGTTGCTGAATTTTCCCCTGCAACATCAGCAGGGCAGGTCCAAAGACAGAGCCCCTGCTCAGAGCACTGCCACAAAGCATGCACCATGAAGGGCAAAAGCCTTGTAGGAGGCTGTGGCTACCATCAGAGAGATTTGCTCCTTGGGGCACCCAATAGAGTGAAAAAATGAGAGAACTATTTGCTTTAGCAGGGTGAAAAATTATCACAGAAGTTTTCCAGCTCTTTTCAGGGTCTCACCTAAGTAGCCCTGAAACATCCAGCTGAAAGCATCTTGCCAGAATGTGACCAAACCCCTGGGTTCAAGGGGTTAGTGCATAGTGGAGGACTACTGTGGATTTTCCTACAGTGCTAAGCCCTTGCAAAGACAAGGTAGGGGTCAGAAATCCAGTCCCTGCTCCTGCCTTGAGTCCCATGCTCATGGTCATGTGTGTGTGACACTGCTGCCAGGACAGGACCTCCTCCTGGCTCTAACCTTCTCCAAGATAAGAAATTGGGTGGCAATAACAATAAGAAACAAAAAGGCAATGAGGGGACTGTCTGCAGCCCTCTGCTTACTGCCAACCGCCTGGCTGGGTTTGCTTTCTCCCCATGCTCAACAGCACAGCACGCCTGTGAATGCTCTTGCTTAAACAAGCTTTCTAGTCTCTCTCCCTCTGCCCAAGCCTGTCTGTCCTGTCCTTCAAAGAAATGCCTCTTGCCCTATCCTGGCTCCTCTGCACTTTCCACAGGCAGCCAGCACAAGTTGGAGCAGCCCTGAGGCTGCTCTGATATATATTCAAGGAGTATCTACTCTTCCTGGCAGGTCCCAGCACTGAAACCCCATAAATATGGAAGGAAGCCATGCTCTAGGGGTGTGAAATTCAGGCCACACAGCCATAATTTCTGCCTTTCTCCCCTCCTTGCACATCTGTACTGCCACCCAGAGCCCCTTTGTCAAACTGACAAGTATCTGGCAACAGAGTCAACAATTTTTTCTCATTCAGAGCAAACATCACCAAGCACTTGGAGGAGCAGCCAGGGCGATTCCTTGTGCTGTTTGCTGTGAGTCAGAAGTGTATTAAGTTTGCTCTTCATGCTTATAATGAAACCATTTACTCAAGAGCAAGCAATGGTTGTGAAAAATGTAAAAATGCAGTACAATTCAGTGTAATTTTATTTTGTAATGAATATCTGTAATAATTTGTTCTGTTCATTGCTGCAATAAGTTTGTACATAGGAAAAATGGTTACCAAGCATGCAGCTGATTTTGCTTTGCATTGATGAGTTAGGGGAAATTATTGTCTATTAAAAAACTAATGAAGGATGCAAAAATGCTCTCAACCAAGCTATCAAAGAAAATCCGTCAGAATTAACAGAATGTCACAATTTCAAAAACATTACGAATGAAATCAGTAATTTTCCTGACAAGATCCATTAAAATGTACACTGCACCCTGCCCCCATGTATGAAAAAACCCCAACTTTTCCAGGACGGTTAATTAAAAAAGCTGCATTCATCAATTCTGAGGGCAGCAGAGGTATCAAGATGTAAACTTCCTATGGGTATGCTCTGGATTGCTGTATGTGGCATTCCTCAAAGCTCCTCAGAATTATTCTCTCTCACAAAAAGAAATCTGTGTGCCAATTAAAAAAGCTGTTCCTGATGCTTAGACACAACATCAATGAGATTTGAATAGTGTGGCCTTGAGGCTTGGAGTGCCACTTCCAGCATGTGCTGCTACTATTCAATTTTCCAAGTGATCTTTCTAGAGTGTGAGCAAGTGCTCTGTGTCAGCTAGACGTGTGTACTGCTGCTGCTTCTGCTCTACAAGATTGTTGGGAAAAAGGGTGGGAGGAACAAATGACAAGTCTGCTCTCTGGATGAATCTCCAGTCATCAAGAACTGCTGAGGCAAGTTTGTCCCTGGGGTGAGACTGCAATCCTGGAGAAAAGGATTTTCTTCTAATGGCATCTGAGATCACATCTGTTTGAGAAACAGCAAGTATGTGAAAACAACAGAGGCTATTCTTAGAGCATGCCTGAGTCCCCTACACCACCTTTTCCTTACTGCAAATCCCCTCTGCAGGGTCCTGCAGGCTTGTGGCCACGTGATGGGGTTTGATCTGTGGAGGAGGATCAGGTAACACTTTATCCTGCATTAGAGTAAGGACTGCTTTCTACATCATCCTAGGACATATACCGATGACACTTTTCTCTTTCTAGACCCTCTGTCATGGTCTCTGCTTCTTTTTCACTCCTCACCCAGGGACAGAATTGCTGGACAGCACAGGCTGTGACACTTTAGAGCTAGCGTGAACACTGCCCATGCAGGCTGTGGATTGAAGCCCATGTGCCCTGTGGCCTCACCTAGTCCTGTACTCCTGCTGCATTCCATTTACAGTTTTGCAAGACTGCTGCTTGCACTCCTCTTTTTCAGAAGTCCATGTCACTGAGGCTGATTTTCTTGCATTACAATACGTGGTGTGAACCAGGCAGATCAGGAGTGCCCGGGAGAGTCAGGACATCTTGTTAAGGCCTACAAAGCAATGTGAGCAGCAGTGACATCTGCCCCTCAGTTTCCCCAGATGGACACAGTGGGGTGAAGTATGCTGAGACCCATAGTCTGAGACCCATAGTACAGCAGGGCAAGTACCTGCTGAAATTTGCATTTAAAATCTCTCCAGTGATTTGGAGGCTCTTTCAGCAACAGATGAAATAATGCTTGTGTAAACAGAAAACAAAAGGAACACTGTAAAGCACCCTGAAACCCCCACTGCTGAGTCACTGCAGGGACAGAAACCATGAGTCCCAAATCCATGAGACAGAGAGGGAAAAAAAGATTAAAGCAGCATCTAAGACATTACACATTTTCTTCACCTTGTGTGACTCTGGGGTCAGTGTAGATGGTGTTTCCAAGTTGTCTCTTAAATCCTCACAGAGGACTAACTTTGATTTGGGGATGAACATGGTGTTTCTGCCATAGCCTAATGTCTCCAGTACCTGAGTATTTAAGCCAAACACTCAAGATCCCATGAATGTGCAACACCACAGCCCTTGAAAAAGCTGGAGTCGTTTTTCCTGACATGTCTCTCAGTCACACTGCAAGTGGGGAGGAGCAATTTCCAGACATCTCTCTAACAGATTTGGGTGCAGGGGTCTAGAGTCCCTCTGCATAGCCATCTGCTATGTGTTGACCTAAACTACCAGGTTGGCACACCTCCTGTCTTCCTCCCTGTCTGCTGCAGGGACCCCCAGTGACACCATGGGGCAAGTTTGCAGCAAACTGCTGCTACTGCTGCTCAAGTTTTCCTTCCATTGGTGTTGAGTCATGAATGCTGAGGGCAGCCACAGTGCATCCAACTGTCTGCATTTCTGTACCAGAAATTGCTCTTCCCTGAGTCTGTAGCCAAGGCAATTGCTGAGGGAATGAGTTTCATCTCATTTCCATGTACCGGAAATCAAAGAGTGAAACAAGTCTTGCAGAATTGCAGCTCCAGCTCTTCTCTTGCTGACGCTCAGCAGCAACAAGAGAAGGATGATATATATCTTCATGAGCACGGCATTAAAAATCTCTGCCCTCGCTCCAAGCCCAACTGCTCTCCATCAGGATTTAGTTTTCATTCCAAGCCATGCTATTTCATCTGAACTGTAAAGATCTTTTAACAGGGCATTACCACATAACCCTTAGTTATAATAGCCCATGAAAAAGACTTCTTGGCTGGTGATGCTCTAAGGATGGCACACCAAAGGAGGAACAGCTATACCAAATTGGACCCAATTCCCATCCAGCACAGTCTCTTCAGCTGGAGCTGAAGTAGCTAAGAAGTACTGCATATAGCCAGTAATGGTATCTCCAGTGGGCCAGGAAAGAGATGATCTCTAAACACACAACAAGCAAGTGCTACAGCAGTCAGTAACCAGCTTGCCCATGAGACCATGGCATGCTGTTGCTACCTGAACAGACACTTACTTCTGAATCAACAGAGAGGACAATGTGCTTCTTCAGCTTGTCACCCATCCAGTTTCCACTGCTCACCCAGGAGAACTACAGCTTGGGGGACTTTCAACTGTAGTTTGCTATATACAACACCCAGGGTAGGCAGTTGGGAGTGCAGTCCTGTTGCCTAAGCCTAGTACTGCCAGCCTTGACCTCCCAACAGCCAAGCACTTCTCACCCAGAGGGACGGTAACTGTAGTTGAGAGAATAACCATGAGGGATGCTCATTCCTGAGGTGACAGTTCAAAGACACATCTATTGGTGTTGCCTGTTTCAGCACAGACTCCTGTAGAAAGCTGCCACATTGATTTCTCATACATCTGCTTGTCAGCTAGTCACTTAATTAGCTGAAGTTAAAGCTTGCCATGAGAGATGGGCACATGGCTTGGGACACTCCCCGCCTTGCTCAGCTCTTGTGAGTGCTAGGCACTGGGCAGTGCCCGTGCAGAGGGGCAAGTGGGCTGCTATAGGGGACCAGGTGTCATGGGCAAGAAAGCTGCCAAATCAGCATCAGGGCTGGGCAGCACCAGACCCAGCAGCCAGGGCCATGCAAACCGGCCATGGCCAGAGCAAGAAGCCTAGACCAGACCTGAGGGCATGGCTGGATCCTACCACCAAAAGCAAGCTGGTTCTTTCCCCAACCCCACCTTCACTATACTTTGCTCTCCCATCTCCTTGTCTGTCCTTTTCTGCTTGGTGAACAGAGGGTGCAGGGACTTGAAGCCCCGTCTGTGATGCTATAGATGCAAAGAGACGCAGCTGCTCCTGTGCCTGTCTCTGCAGCAAACAGCTATTCTGACCAGGGCACCAGGGTGTGCTTTTATGCACTTAGCAGCTTCATTGCTCAAACTTCTGACAGTCACTCGAGGAAGGAAGTTGTCTTATTGCTGGGAAAGAAAAGGAAGAGATCATGCTTTTCTTCCACCAGTTGACAACAAAATTGCAACAGCCTTGCACACAGAGAGACAGCCAGGTCTGTGGTGGAAGCGTTTATGCCAGCTGCAGGGGACACATCAGAGGGCAACGTGAAGCCTGCTCAGCCAGAAGAGGGACAGAAGATGCGCAGAAATGGGCCAGATTATGCAAATGACCATGTGTCACACATGATTTTATTTTTTACACAGTGGTCTCTGATGGAGGGGAGGGTTCATTAAGGTTTCTGTCCCTGATGATGGGATCCCATCTTTGCAAGATGTCCTATGAGTCACCCACGCGGGGTCCTTTGCTGGACAAAGCCTTGCTGACATAAGATGTCTGTACCGAATGAAAATTCTGCCTTCAGCGTGGTGCAAACATAAGATGGAGGACAAAGGAAAACGTGCCTGAAGCTAAGCTTGATGCATGCTTTTCCATACTGGAAGTGTTGATGTGAACTGATCTGATGTGGCAGCTTGGTTTGCTGGTCCAGCCGCCCAGGTCTGCATGGGGCTGCACAGGGTAACACCTACCAAACCCACGATCAAGCACACCAGCCTGGGCACTGCAAACAAAGGGAGGGGGAACTTCTGTTACCATCTTGCCCTCCCTCACACCCCCCCTGAGACAAAATGAATCTGGCTGCTCATATTTTCATGGTTCACCTCCACCTCTTTCTCCAGGGCTTGCTGAACAAATCTTTTTAAGACCACAGGGTTATATTGTCATTTCCACAGCTGCATATAACAACTGCTCCCCTGGCCTCATTTAAATGACTGACTACAGAGTTCACTCCTGGTCCAGACTCCCTTTGGCAAGTCACCCATGCTGGACCAGTGTTGGGGAGTTACCTGACTGTATAGAACACACAAAGCCTTCAGATGCCAGCATATGAAATGTTGTCATTATACAGTCTTGAAGCATCAGAGATGCTCATTTCTGAACCCAACAACCCAAAATGTGAGCTAGCTCTGCAAGGGAGGTGATGCAGAGCTACCCAAGGACAAGGCAGGCAAACTCAGAACGGGTACTGTAAAGTACTCCCCAGACACCCCCTGAGAAGCTGCTATGGCAATGCTGCCTTCAACAGTGACAATGTTTGAAGCATTAAGTCAAAAAATGACCCCAAAATCTCAGTTCTAAGTTCTACTCTGAAGGTGCTGCTTGGTGTTTTCACACTGCTGTTTACATCCTTTGGGGATAGCTCTGGACAAAAAAGGGCATGTTCTGGGTTAAGTACAAAAAGGGGTCTTCTTCTCTGTCCAGCAAGACATGACAGGCAGGGGAGAGGGGACAAACTTAGCCCCAGGGCCTGGCTCCAAACACTGCATAGCAATGGGGAAAGCTGGTCTGCCTCTGAAATTTGTGTCCCCAGACACCACTTTTTTTTCAGAAAGAGGGAATAAATGCAGGAGCTGATTTTACCTCCCTTGGCTGGAAACACAACAAAGCCTTCAGACTGTTTGGGAGTTGTTTTCATTTTATTTTTCTCTTTCCCCCTATTTTTCCAATGAATTGCCTCTCCAGAGGGCAGAGGAAAAAAAAACCCAAACAAAAAATGTCAGCTGAATGCTGAGATGGGATATTTTCCCTGCCTTCTCAAACAATCAGGTCTTTAGGATCTGCCAGTGCTTAATGTCCATCTCCTTGCAGGGACCTTTCTTTAACTGCCTCAAGAAGACTGGAGAACCTTAATGTCCTCAAGATGCTGTGCTCTGTCAGAGGCAGGTTCTAAAAGATGTGCAGGGCTATGGTACCTGGGTAGAGGGTGCTGCTGCAGCAAGGTGCTGTTACCCTAACACCCTATCCCTGGTGAAGGGTTTTGCCACTCCAGCTTCTGCAGCAGCATCCCAACAAGGACCACTCCAGTGGGTTTTCCCTGTTGCTGGACACGCTCAAGGGCAGGAGCATGTAGGCAATTTCAAGAGCCACCGTTCACACTGCGTGACTGACATGCCATCTGTTTACTGCCAGATTAATTAAACTGTGAAATACGTCCCTCTCAACTGAAACTCTGTGCATAGAAACACTTGGAAAGAGACAACAGGTCTCCTGAAATCCCCAAGATACATGGGGTTAAAGCCTGTGGTGGGAACACATAAACAAATGCATATTTGCTAAGGATTCCTCCCAGTGCTGAGATAGGCAGGAAACCAACCCTACAAGGATTTTTTAAAAATCTGCTTTTGTCTCCAGTTACCAAGGAGATTGTTTAAACAAATCTAAAATAAGAAGAACTGAGTGGTCTAGAGGAATGTGAGTGTGGAAGAGCACTTGAGTGCTTTGTGATAGCTTGCTGCTTTGCAAGTTGGGCAGAGTTCTTGTGATGGGTTCACCTTTGGCCAGTAGCTCTTCCCCATTTACTGGGGGGAAGAAGTCCACATGTCAGTTTATATGCACCTGGCTGAAAATGGCAAGGAACATTTAAAAATGGCAGTACAGAAAAGTCCTTGCCCACAGAGATCTCAACCTTGTGTCAGCACCATTTATGGCAGTTGTGACAGCAGGATGCAGTATTTGGTGCCCTCAGCCTAGACCTGTCTTTGTGTGTTCAGGTCATTGGAGGACACTTCCCTCTGGCAGCAAAATAAATCCAGCTATATGTGGGGCTAAAATGACTCCCCTTTGTGGCCAGCTTAGCAGCTCCAGTGCCCATATATAAACTCAGAGGACTGGTGGAGACATAGAATGCTGGATGGAAAATCCTACTGCAGGGCCCCATGAACACACGCACACTGGACATGCTTCTGTGAGAGTCAAAATTCAGAAGCCAAAGGCCAGCAGATTATTTGCAAAGATAGGACTCTCTCAAGCCCTATAGGTTGCACATCCCATGTCAGGGGCTTCACAGGGGCTGTCCCAGATCCATCTGAGTATTGCTTTTACACTGGATGAGATGTGGAAGTGGTGATTCTCACACAAATCCCAGAGCCAAGGATCTGCTTTTCATCCTTCCTCAACCCTTAGTTAACACAACAAGCAGGAAGAGTTCCTAAACACTGTTTTTCCAGCTGATCCTCATGCTCATCTGGATGCCTGATGCCCTCAGGCCTTTGAGTTAAAGGCAGACCATGTCAAAGTGCCTGTCCTTAAACTTGACCACAACTTTCCACTGCTTTAGAGTCTGTTTCTGCTGCTTGATACTGTGCCGAACTAGCCATTAAGACTGAAACTTTCCATGTGGATTGGCCACTGCTGAGTTATGAAAAGTCCCACCATTTTCACCACTGAAGACTCAACTTCAGGAAAAAAAAGCTGCTTTGTCCATGCAAACATTTTTTTCCCAAACACCAGTAACTCTCTCTTCCTTATGCTTTGCTGCAGAGGATGAAACTTAGCAGAAGGTCTCTCCAGTGCTTGGCATGTGCCGATCCCATAAAAAATTATTTAAATTAGACCAAGTTCTAAGACTTTAAAAACTTGCAAAATGCGTAGGCTTCTTCGAAGAGGCAGCTCAAGGTCTTGGAAGATTTCATCTGCTCTGGAAATGCTCCATCCTTCCCAGTGCCAAACCTGCCTTTGCACAGGCTGTGCCCTCAGCGGGGCTTTCCCTGAGCCTGGGAGCCACTGGGGAGCTGGAAGCTCTGGCTGTGACAAGAAAGCTGACTGGCCTGGGTGCCCACAGCAGGGGCAGCCACAGGGCCTGGGGAAATCCCACATCTGTGCCTCCCCTCCTCCCCCTTACTGATGGCCTCTGATCTAGGAATGTCTCTGAGCACATGGACCCACAGCTGCTGTAAGGATGACAGGCTCTCCCCAGTAATTTTCGTAGCCCTCCTCATCAGCTTGTGATAGGTAAGCAATGAATCTTGCTAAGGCATCTATATTTGTCCCCTTGTTCTCTGGCTGGAATCTTCAGAGGATTATTCCCCTTTTTTGTCTGTTCTGATCCCAAGCTTGACTTAGTGAGCCAGGGCAGCTGTGTAAAGCCAGAAGCATGTGGCTTAAATTTAACTTCGGGCCAAAGTGCTTGGCTTAGTAGGATCATACTCCAACCTGCTCACTGTGTTGGCTGGCTGGAGATACAGTGATGCTACAGAAAAAAACCTGCTGCTCTTGGGAAGGACAATTTTAAAACCATAAGACTTAGAAGCATTGAAAACACAAAGAGGTAGAAGCATACCTCAGTATTGTGCTTTGGAATTTCTCCCTAGCCCGGGCCTGGTGGGAACTACGGGGATGGTTTAAGTGGAGGAAGGAGGGATGGCAAGGGAACAGTGGCTGCCAAGAGAGTCTTCCCTATAGAAAGAGGGAGATAAACACAGCTAGCATTAATTGCCTATGGCTCCAGAAAGCCATGCTAGTGCTGGTAATTACAGTGTTAAGATAAAAAGATACTTTTTAAGAAGTATTCCAATGACACCCCCTGTCAGGATACAAGGCAACTAGCAAGGAGGAAAGAAAAGAAACTGACCAAAACAACCAGAAAGGAAATAAAAGCCGACTTTTCTTTTTGCCCCCCTTCCTCTCTGAAACTCATTATCTTTTCCTTCAAGGATAGGTGCTGTTGTGGGGGACATTGGTGCTTTCGAAGAAAAGAATGACATCTCAGCAGGAGACTCCATTTAAAGAACCTGTTTCAAACAGGCTGAGGTACCTTTCCAAATGCTCCATAATGAAGCTCCACCATTATCACTCATCACACCAGTACACACCATCTCATCATGATATCTAGTTTTTTACTAAATATTAGGATACAAAACTAACCATGAGCAAGTTTATATGTTACAGCCAGGAAGAGATCCTCTAAGAGACACACAGAGTTGTAGTTGTTTTTACTCACCAGAGGTCACATTTTAAAAACTATTTAGGTGCTTAAGATTAGTTTAAACCCTAACTACAATAGCTGTAGCTGGCCAGACTCAACCACAGTCAGAGTTTCTGTCCATGTGCCTGCAATCTCTAGCCTGAGGCTGACTGGTCAGAAGCTGCAAGAACACCCCTAGCAGCGAAGTCCCAAAGGCTCAGCTGACAGTACCATCATAAGCAGCAAAATGCGTGGGGATCTGGACCAATTGGAAGAGAAGGTCTGTGAAGTCACGTAGTAAAAGTCAAATTTCACCCTTCAGTTTTCAGCATGTTTTGACTGCATTTCAGAATGAATCAGGAAAATCTAGGCAGTGAATGAGCCTCCAGAAGTGCTCAGAGGATGGCAGCATGGAGAGAGTCAGGGTGAGTCCCATCTCAGTGGGCAAGGGGCTCATATGTTTGGCTGAGACAACTTGCCCGGGTACAGCTGCTGCAGCCTTGGACTTGGAAGCTGTCTGCGGAGGTGAACATTTGTTTATGGTTGCTGCTTCCCCAGAGGAACCTTTGCAGACAACATTAGCAAAAGTCTCTAATTTTATTGGCACTACTCAGGCAACGTGTCAGGGCATGGAAAAAGAAGGGGGGAAAAATGCTTAGGAAGCTGGAATGGTGCTGCATGCATTTGCTGAGAGAGATTTTTAATTTGCTGCCCCTTTCTCTGAGAGCTACACAATGTATCAAATAATATATTTTTTAAAAACCCACCAAAAAACCACAAAGCAACAAAAAAACCCCCTCTAGTAATGGTCTTTACTGTTTTTCAATTCATAGCTTCCAGAGTGCCTGGAGGATTATTCTGCACAGAGCTATAAATGATGCCCCATATTAATGATTGCTTTCACTGATCTTTGGAGGAAAATTCCAGGGTGACTTGTGAAAATGAGATTTCTATTTCTCCACCTCAAATAAACAGCTTGATGTCAAAATCCTAGCAAACAGGCAGAAAAAAAATGTGCCTCCAAGCTCCCAGATGAAAATGCCCAAGGTGTATTCCAAGTGGATGACAATTTACATGTGATGGATGGGCCCTGCCAGAAAAGCTGTGAACAAGAACTCCACCTGAAGAGCAAAGAGGACCCGGCAAGGCAGCAAGCAAATCAAGCATGAGGGAAGACCACAGCTTTTTAGAGGGCTAAAAAATACCATTGCTTCCAAACTGAAACAGCTGTGCCATAAAAAAAAAAAAAAAAAAAAATCGAAGCAAAGCTGGTTTGAAAGTTGAAGATAATACAGATTTACATCCAATTCATACAAGATCTAGGTATAGACACTGATTCCTCTGCATTTCCAGAGCAAGTCACACGTCAGCAGTTACTTTCCTGGTACACATATGG
The DNA here is from genome assembly GCA_025447755.1 of Corythornis vintsioides. Lineage (NCBI taxonomy): Eukaryota > Metazoa > Chordata > Aves > Coraciiformes > Alcedinidae > Corythornis > Corythornis vintsioides. The sequence continues at coordinate 37,055 of JAOEGS010020160.1, forward strand.
TGTCCCACAAATAGCAGGGCCATGTATATTTAATAGGCACTGGCACACATGCACACATGCACAGCCTAGAGGCATGCAGCCAGCCTCAGAAACTTGCAGCCTCAGTGATGGCTTCTGTTGTTTTTGCCTTTCAAAGTCCAGTAAGGGTTTGTTTTCCAGCTGATGGGCACACACAAACCCCCTAAACATAGTCTGTCAAGAAGGGAGGGTGGCCCACAAGCATCACAGACTCGTGTGCTGATGTTACGGGACTTACATTCACCATTAATGCTTTCCTTTATTAGGCCTCCTATATTCACTCTATTAGTCATGAATCCAGCCACATTTCCTCAAACTGCAGGGGAAGCCAAGAGCTAATCAGGATGAATGATTCTGGGGCTGGCACCTTTCACCCACCAGTATCCTACAGGGATACACCCAGTGCCAGGGGAGCCAGGATTTCCTTTCCAAGGCTGTTACAAGCACTAGGAAAATGAGCAATATCCAGGCAAATGAAGACCAGCTGCAAAAGTCACTGCAGTCACTGGGAAAAATTTGACCAGCCCATAGGGCTTCCTTTTTCTAGCATGTTGATAGGTACAGGAAATGGACACTTTTTAAAGTTTTCACAACCGGGTTTCAGGAGGACTCATCAGCCTTCTTAAATATAGTATTTCACTCTGTGAGCCCTTATTTATTTATTTATCTTGGCTCTGCCATCCCCACAAAGCTGCCTAGAAGTGAGGAAAAGCAGCCTTACTGAATTTCGGACTGAAGCAATGATCTGGGTCTGCAAGCCAAGGAAGATCAGAAGCCAAGTTAAAAATATGCATGCATTTATACATATATAAAAAATGAGCAAAGTGGACATCCACAAGTCTATGGGCCCCGACGGGATACACCCAGGAATCATGAGGAAGATGGCAGAGGTCATTGCCAGGCCACTCTCCATAATTTTTGAAAGGTCCTGGAAACAGGAGAGGTGCCTGAGGACTGGAGAAAGGCCAGTGTTGTCCCAGTCTTCAAAAAGGGCAAAAAGGAGGACCCGGGTAACTACAGACCCGTCAGCCTCACCTCCATCCCTGGAAAGGTGATGGAACAGCTTGTTCTTGCCACCATCTCTAAGCATCTGGAGGAAAGGAGGCTTATCACAAGTAGTCAACATGGATTCTCTAAGGGGAAGTCATGCTTGACTAATTGATAGCCTTTTATGATGATATAAGTAGATGGATGGATGAGGGGAGGGCAGTGGATGTGCTATTCCTTGACTTCAGCAAGGCTTTCGATACTGTCTCCCATGGGATCCTCACAGCCAAGCTTAAAAAGTGTGGATTGAGTGATTGTGCAGTGAGGTGGACTGGGAACTGGCTGAAGGACAGAGCCCAGAGAGTTGTGGTCAGTGGAGCAGAGACTGGCTGGAGGCCTGTGACTAGTGGTGTCTCCCAAGGGTCAGTGCTGGCTCCAATATTATTCAATATATTCAACAATGACCTGGACGAAAGGGATAGAGTGACCCTCAGCAAGTTTGCTGAAGACACCAAACTGGGAGGAGTGGCTGACACAGCAGCAGGCTGTGCTGCCATCCAGAGAGACCTGGACAG
>JAOEGS010020160.1:46335-66936 GCA_025447755.1 Corythornis vintsioides
AATAAATTTTTAATTATTTTCTTTTTTTTTTTTTTTTTTTTGGTCTTAAAAAATTTTTTTTTATTAGTAAGGTGCTATTTTTTCCTTGCTTCTTTGTGAAGCTTCTTTGTGACTCAACTCAGCGTTGCTGCAGTATCACATACATTTCCATGCATATATGGGCACACAGCCTTCGGGAAACCACATATATCCTCTCCTGGTCTAGTCAGAAAAACACGGCTGTAAAACAATTTGGATGGGCAGGGACCTGCAGAGATCTTTGGTCAAAGCAAGGCCAACCCCACAGCTAGGGGGCTCATATATATCCATGCTCTGTATAGATGCATGCATGTGCACACACCATCTGGCACACTTTCCAGACTCTCAGAAGCAAGGCCAGAGCACATAATAAAAAGTTAATCCACCTGAGACTGCTTTAAACTAGATATTACTCATGCAATGAAAAGCTGTGATGAATAACAGTAATTGATTAGACAACAGCCTGAACCTACAATTGTCACATGTCCAACTCACATCTCCATAAATCCATTCTTCTCCTATAGCTTAGCTTCTGTATTCAAGACTATGTAGCTCCATGGATTAAAAAAAAGACTTGTAGGAGATATTTTTTTCCAGCTAATAAACATCTGAGCTTTAATCTTTGATAAAATATTTCATAGTGAGAAAATGTTTGTGTCGTGGCTCTCATATGAAAAACTGTATGCTTTTTTATCTGATTGAAAGCAGTCCTTGGCAGCCTTTGATTAATACATGTTTCTCTGTTGGTCTCTCAATAAAGCAGGGAAGAAATTAATGTTTTTGCTCAAAGGTCCAGAGGTTGGCCAGCTTCTGGACAGACGGAACTCCTCACGATCAGAGAGATATAAAACCATCATACACCAAGCTTAATTGTTCAAACAGGAGCCTCTTGAAGTTGTCTAACTTCTCACTAGGGAAATATTTAATTCCAGAGATTAAACACTCTGTCTGGAGACTCAGAGGCAACTTGTAATGCTGATTAGCATTTCTTTCAAAGCCTTATTATTCACACGGTTCTCCTTTTAGGGAACACACTTCTTTCAACCTTGCACATAAATTTGTGCCCACAGATCTGCTTTCTCCTCTGATCAATAGCCATTAGTTGCAATTTTTCCTAAATCTGAGTAGCAAGGGCATCCATTCCTTTGCAAAACAGTGCTAGATAGGATTAGAAACCTGAAATCAGATTCTCCCCAGTTTTCAACCCAGCCCAGACCCAGACCCCTGCATGCTGTGCTGGTGCATTAAGCGAGGACAAGGAGCACAAGGAGCTTCTTGTCAACCTCTTCCATGATCACCCTGGCAGCCTGCAAGGCTTTGAGGGGGTTTCAGCTCCTACAGCAGGAATATCTGCTCAGCTCCTTTATGCCTCTTAGGGTGGAATTTTATCAGCAGTGAAGCAACCTGCACCATCTCTTCCCATAAGAAAGGGTTTAGGAGGCAGATTTTGTCACTTCTCTAGCACATTTGCAGGGTGATGCAGGCACTCCAGGAAGCTTGCAGTGTAGAGTGGATTGAATGCCCTGGTTTACAACAGCAGAAGCCCTTCCCTGCTCTGTAGCTGCAATGAGAAGTCCTGGTGGCAAAAGCTGTGCTGTGTGTCTCATGTGTGCTCCAGAGTGACTACAAACTGAGGATGCTCTCTGTGCAAAGACAGCAGTGCTTCTTCAGCCCATCACAGCCAGTGCTTTCTACCTGAACTCACTGGTATGCCCAGACTCCTCTATGGCAAAACTGGGCCCCTCTGAGCCCTGCCTTGGTAGTATGGCAAGAGCAAGGAAACCTGTGCACCTTAGATGGACTCTGGTCTCTTGCTGACATCTCTGATCCATTCTGAAGTGCTGCTTTCCTATTTTCCTGTCTGGCTATAACACAAGCAGACATCTACAAAAGACATTTGCATCTCCCCAGCCTTCCTTCTGCAAGGGTTTGGCACCAGCACCCAGAAATCTCTAGGAGGCCCTTGCAGACAGTGAAATGGTGGCAGAATCAGCTTAACTGTGTGAAATGAGATGATGCTAGATAAAAAATGTTCTTCTCTGGATTCATCTTCACCACCAGCAGGTTAGGACCCTGGGCCAGGCAGGGCTGTGGTGGTGACAGCACCAGTATCTGGCTCACCTTGCTGGAATTTCATCATAGGCAAAGCTGTGGGGGAGGCTCCCCAGTTCCTTGGGGTTGTTTCATGCCTCCTTCCCAGAGCCTTCAAAAAGCAACTGCCAGAAATCCCAAGGGCACAAGGAATAGCTGTGGGGATCACTAGCTCAGAGGGAGATGCTTTCATCTGTAAAAGAGCATGAAACAACACCGAGGAGTTAAAGGGATCCACACAAACAGGGTGAGTTTTGACTAATGTGCCCAGGCCAGCGACACAAAACTAGCCTTAGGAAAAAACATACTACAAAACCACACACAACATTTTGCATCTGTTTCCGGCAGGCTGTGTTCAGCTGGGGTCTAAACTCCCCCAGGAAACATTTCTGCTTCCTACTAGCACTTGAGAAATGGGTTTGGACACTGGCTTTTAATCGATGAGAACTGCCAGGCCATATCAAATTTCCCATACTTGCAAGCTGATTTTTTCACAAGTGCACTTTTAAAAGATTCTTTCAAAAGAATCTCCTGGCCTGCAAAATTGCATCTGCTTTCTAAATGTACAGTGCAGCCATCCAGAGCTATGGGTGACTAATGGGTATTTAAAGCTAGCTGTTCTTTTCTCCTGCAAACAGAGGCAAACTACAAATGCTAATCACATGGGATTTCATTTTCTCACATGCCAAAGACTTAGTGCTCCAGACAGATGATGTGCAGCGAGAAATCAAAACTCTGCTTCTCAAACTGCAAGCCCTAAGTGAGGTGCTCTGAAGAGTGATGACCCAAACCCACCTCAGATGCTATTCTTCAGGGCCAACTTGCTAGGAAAAACTAGCTGGCAAATTCCCAGCATGAGTGGTTTGTGGGTATTTAATGCTTTGATCACAAAGAGAGGTGCCCAGCAGCAAGGCAGCGTGACCATACAGAGACACAGCATCTGTCCTGACCCCATGGCCTTCTCAAGTGGTGTCTTGCCTCAAGCAAACACCCTTATAATTTCACATCATATCCTCGGTGGCTTGGCAGCAGCTGCATTTCACAGAGAAGACGTGTAGAGAGCTACATGTGCACAGAAGTGCCTATGGGTAGGAAAGCAAAGATACTCCATATAACCTTAACTCTGCACAAATGCATGTGATCATACATCTGAAGTCCAGTGTTCATGTGCTACATCTCCAGCAGCCAAATGCAATGGCAGTGCCTGCATAAACTGTCCTGACCACACAGAAACAGGGCCACACCTGAGTGGTCCTGAGACAGTGTGTGTGAAACATTCATTTTAAACCACTTCCACACTGAGCTGCCATCACTGGGAGCAGTCTGAGCTCAGCAGCACTTTCAAGATTCAGCCACTACTAAAAACCATTTTCTGGCCAACAGACAGTCTTGGTGTGAAACCCAGGCCCTGTCCACCCCTGCCCTACACTCCAACACAGACAAAGGATAGGAAAACTGAGATATCATTCTGTCTTAACAGGCAGTAAAAGGAGGAATTTCTGTGAGATTTTAGAAGATTAGGTTTTGGTTTTGTTTTGTTTTCCCCAAGACCTGGAACAAAACAAGGCTTCCTATTTTAATCCCCCAAAAGCTGATGACTTCTCTGTTTTGAGGTCAATACATTCTCCACCTGCTAGCAAGTGACAGATTAAACCAGCTACCTTCACTGCGGTTCTCCGGGAGCTTTTTGAATCACAATGAGACAGGCTACTTGCCAATTCACTTTTAAATAAAATGCGTCTTTCAGCAGAGCAGGCAGACAGCTGGGGAAATGGCAGCCTCCTCTGCCTCTTGCACAGTACTGACAACTGGTGGCTTGGGCATATCCCACTAGGGGTGAGAGGTGCAGCAGCAGTGATGCAGCAAAAGGGTAACCAGGGTACCTACCAATGCTGGTGGGGGTCTTGTGTCCATCTTCTCCTTCCACCTCTCCATTCTGATCCCATTTGGCTCATTTCTTCCCCCCTCTCTGTCCAGCTCTCTTAGGGACAAAAATCCCAGTAAGCTACCAGGGCAAGCAGTACAGCAGCAACCATTGGCAGGATGGGACATCAGCTTATCTTGGACAAGCGAGAATCAAATCCCCTTAACAGCAGGACACAGGCACAGTAGTCTGTCCAAACACCCTTGTGCTTTCTCCATTGCCCTGCTTCTCTCTCCATACCTTTGCCTCTCCCCCTCTACTGAAGAACAGGATCAGTCCAGGCAGGGAGCTTAATAACCTGCCTCAAGCCTACAAGAAGCACAGTAGCCCTTAAATAACTGTTAGTGGGTGGAGAAGTAGAGTGAGGCTGTCTGCGCCATCGGTGAGCAGCAGTGGTTCAAACTCTGACAGTTACCAGAAGAAATGGATTGTATTTTAACAGGGGTTTTGATTCCCTCCTCTCTTTCAAGAGCCCAGGGGCAGCCCAGCAGTCCACTAGGCTCTGGCAAGGCTAGTTTAGCAATTTATCTTCACGTCTGGGACAATATCCTAAAAGAGGTGATGAGTTGTCCCAACCTCCACAGGCATCCTGGGACACACTTGGGACACGGGACAAAAGGACATGTTGTATTGATGGCTTTAAAACTGCACAGAGATAAAGAAAAAGGTAAAGGCAGGAGGTGTCAGGAAGGCAGCTGCTGTTGGAGGAATGGATTAGTTTGCATAATTCATTCCCCCACTTCAAGGGGAGCTCAGGAGCCAAAGTCTCCTCTTGCTGAAGCTGCTTTCCTGTCTGAGCTCAGCAGAGACATTATCAATCATGGCCACTGCAGCTCCTCAGTGACACTTCTAAGTGATCCCCTAAGCAGAGATGAATTAGAGATGGTCGTGATGTAACTGTGGGGTGCCCAGGTCTCTCTCCCAGGCTCCTGCAGCCAGGGAGCTCCAACCTTGCTGTCCTTTAACCACACTTCCTGAGACAGATGGGATCGAGGAGATAACACCTTGTACATAGCAGCACCGGTCCTGATAACAAGCTATTAACAAGAGGCATTTTCAGACTGTACCACTTTTAACAGGACACTGACATCTGTGGAGTAAATAACATAGAGCAGATAAACCCCAAGGGTTTCTCTGTCTTTACAAAGTGTTGCTCACACACTCAGGGCAATGTCAGGACTGCAAGTCACACGCTGGAAAACTCCACCAGATGGTCTGTTCCAGTACATGTCATCTCTGTCTCACTCTACCCGTGCCTCAGTTTCCCCTACTTTTATGACAATACCAGTTGTGCTTTGTGAAGCACCTGGGAACCTCTGATCTAGAAGTGCTACAAAAGACTCTAGATGTCATTGCAAACTGCTGAGGTGCTGCAGATTTACACTGATGGCTTCCTTGGGTTAAGTACGGGATGTGGACAGTAGCATGACCAGCTGGGATTTGGCCTTCAGAGCCTAAAGGTGCTCTAGATTTCTTGTGTGACCACTTCAGCCCCATCAGTATCATCTCTCCCTCTGTAAGCAGGAAGAAATGCTTTGCCAGTCTCATCCATGTGCACAGTGCATCCCCAGGGCTGCAACTGCTCTTCACTCAGCTTGTCCAACCATCCTGATCTCAAGAAGAAAGCCCTGAGCTGTGACACATTCCCTCTCAGAAATTTTTGGAGCATCAGCTCCTGCAATGAAAGGATGGGAGAGCTGATGTGCCCTTTGTTCCCATCAAGGGCAAAGACCACTCCATCCTGCAAGCACCCTCCTGTAACATCATGGCCTCTGCACAGTGAGGTTTCTCCTGTTGGGGCAGTGCTCCCCAGTGCCACACACAGCTCCCAGCTGCAGCTGTTTTTTACAGAGTTGCTATTTTTACTCAATAATGTTTCTGAAGATCACAGGACCTTCCACTCTGCCACTGCCCAAGAAGCCAATCAATTTGATGGGCAGCTGTTTCCATGTCTGGGAAGGAAGGAGGTCTTGGGCTGAAGCAGTGCTGGGACAGCACAGTTTGAATGTGTTGCCTCCTGTTGCCTGTTACATACATTCTTCCAGCAGCTTGGGGGGACCTTTATTTCTGTCAGCATTACCAGGGACACAAACCTCCTGCATGAGGTCTGGAGCAGAGTGCAGAAACACCTGAGGAGGGTGTGGAAGCCCCTCCAGAGCACAAGGAAAGCCAAGGGGCAATTTGGCACTACTGGTGTGATAGCTGGATCCAAGTGTGATCCTACCTCACTGGACAAGCTCACAACAAGCACAAACTTATCCCAGACATTGAAAAAGATACCTTTAGGTGCCAGCAAAACCCTGTAAGTGCTAGGCTGGACCAGAAGGTCAGCATGGTAGGGGTGAGCGAGAAGACAGACATAACCTAGAACTGCAGGGCAAACACAAGCAGTTCTCAAAAGCTGATGGAAGGAAAGATTGCCCCTGAAAGAGGAAACAAGGTGTGAACTAATGAAGCCACTGAGCAAGGAGGCAACAACACAGTCTGTGCCAAGCACTGTAGAGGCAGCTTGCAAATGGAAAGCAGCAGATGTGGTGGGAACAGGCAGCGCCCAAGGAGCCGAGGGCTCTGCTGCCACGCAGGCGCTCAACCCCGGCACTGAGAGCTAAAAATACATCTCTCCCAGCATAACGCCTGGGAAAGAGAGGGATTCCCATGGCACAGCCAAAAAAGCACAGTGTGCGTGGCTAAAGATACCATGGCTGCCGTGCACAGCCACCAGCATCGCTGTGAAGGAGCTGGGCTGGGAAATGAGAAGATCTGGGAGGAAGCATGAGGAAAATGTGTAAGTCATCAGTGACTTCCATGCAGGGGACAGACAATAGAGATGCATCAAAGGCAAGTCCAGCCCTGACACTGAAGTTTCAGTTGATGTCTATGGTTTGAGCTTTTGTTTACTTCCCAAGAGAAGACTCTGCCTTCATTGCCAAACTTTGACTGCTGTGGCTGACATGTCCAGACTCAGCATCAGCCCTGATGGGTTACTTGGTTCAAGCATGGCACCAGCCTTCCCCATTGACAGATATATGTCATTGCCCTGATGGCATGATAGAGAAGCCCCTTCGCAGCCTTCCCACCCAACTCTGTTGCCCACCCCAGCCTGATGTGGATGGGGGCATGCAGACAGGTGGGTAGCAAGGCAGATGCTGCCCATAGGAATTCAGTGTATTTTCTATAGGTCCTGGGAGATGCAACGTGCATGAGATGGGGGTGGACAGGGGGAAAGAGAAGCCTTAGAGATCGCTCAGCTCAGCAGTCCTGGAAGAGCATCCAAAGAAACTGGTTGCTTTGCTCTCAGCTTAGTTTGGGGAGTGACCCATTGCCAATCCACAAAGCCACTGGCCAAGTGAGGAATTTAAATAGATGACATCTATTATACAGACAAAGAAGATGTTGTTTATCAGTGCAGGGGGTGAGATCTACTCTCTCCACTGAAAGAAGCACAGGCTTGAGTTATGGGAAGGGGCATTTTTGAGGTTGCCCATTTACCTACTTGTGTTGGCAGGAGAGTACGCAAGCTGACTACAACTCACTTTGTTCAGAGGTGATGTTCTTGCAAATCACAGCAATATAAGATGATGTAAGTATACCATTCATTATTACTATTTTCATTCTTGACACATAGAAAAGTCAATTTTCTTTTAAAAAGTGATGTATGAAGAACTCAGATTTTCCTGAATAATATACGAACCTATAATCTGGCTGTTACTCTTTGTCTGAAGCATTAACATTAGCAGAAGGCAATTTGGGATGATTGCTTTTAAGTTGTAAAGCCAATGTTCAATTAGAGCATGCAATGAAAGACTTATCACTAGTACTGGCATAGAGATTTATTCTCAGAGTATTTATTTTGGGTCATAAAGATGCTGGTTTTGTGAAAGTGGTACATTTAGAACATGCCGCCTTTGTCTAATATTACTATGAAAAATTATGCAGGATAAAACATTTTAGTATTTATCAAAATGACATTAAAAAAAATCAACATTATGCTCTGTATTTAGTTACAATTCAGTTTCAAGATATTTCTACTACTCTGCTGTGTCCAGTGCATCATGAGCTGTAGAGGTGAACATAAATTCACTTCCTCTGACACCTCTTTTGCTAGGGCAGTTGTAGTGGAAGCTGAGTGATACCACAAATGTTTTAACAAACAGAGCTCTCAGCAATCTCCCACAAGTCTGAACCTTTGTGACACTTCAAAAAGGGCCTCCTGTGAATCAAGTCTTTGTTGAAATGCTGGGGAACAGAGCCATAGGCAGCCTTCCCCCAAGCAAGCAAGCAAGTATCCGTAAGTCCATGGCTTGTAAAACAAAACCCAAAAAGATAAGCCATGCCTGGCTGCCCCTTGGCTGCACGTGGGACAGATGTGGGAGTGGGTGGCCAGTCTGAGCAGAGTCAGGAAGCCCAGGCTCTGCTTCCCCACCTGTCAGCACTGCCAGGGACGCACCAAGTGCAGCAAGCACAGTTCACAAACTCTTGTCTGTACACAAACCAGGGGGCTCACAGGGTGCTTCCAAATGGTAATTCCTGTTTTCTTTGCACCTTTGGATTAGCAAGACACTAGGTTTTCTAGTGAGATCTCGAGAGAGGCATGGCGAGGGATGGATTTGTAAAGATCCAGCTACTACAGCAGGAAAAACTGTGCATGCAATGCAAGTGGTATCACTGGGGAAATAAAAGAGAAAGCAGTGACAAATAGCCTGCTGGTACATAACATTGTTACACAGCAGCCAGTCTGCACGCTACACACGGCTCTTCAGGCGATCGCTTTGTCCCAGGCATTGCTGATTTTCCCTATGCAGTGCCATTTCTTTGCTCCTCAGGCCCCAACATCCATTCAGGCCCATGATTTTCAAGCAGAAGCAGTATGTGGTTGAGCCCCAGACTGCAGATTTGGGGTTTGCACTGGACTAGGCAGAAACAGTGACTGCTACAGGAATAACCCAAAAAGGGGCATTTTGCTGCTTGCTGTGCCATCAGTACTTAGAAAATATCCAGTGGACACTGATGGGGGTGACTAAGCCCCAAGCCCCATGTGGGAGACAGTTATAGTAAAGGGGAGCTTGGGCCACACAGTGCTGGTAGTGGGAGAATGGAGAAGGTGCACATCTGTGCAGTCTGCCTCTCCCTAATTCCTCCCAAATGGAAAAGATCTCTAAGTGGAGCTTAAGGAAGGCTGGGGCTCCCGAAGCTGTGGGAGAGGAAGGCTATGGGGTTGATCTCTGCCTGGGAGAGGGGAGCCCTCCTTTTTTCTGACTCCTATTAGGGGCAGCCACAATCTGCCTGGTCCCAGGGAAGCTTGCCAGTACGTCTTGTTCCCGCGCGGCACTATTAATTTGGCTAAGCAGTTGGAGCTGGCAACTCATCTGCACAGTCCTGAACTGAATAATAAGCCCCAACATCGAGACACAAGGTATGGCCAGGACAGAGCAGCCAGCTGCTCCTCTCAGTGTGACACTGCTGGCCATGCCTGGGAATCTGGCACTACCATGCTTCTTGCCCCTCCAAAATGCTCTGCTGTCTCTCGGTTTCCTCCTCATTTACAAGTTGTGATTCAGATGCCCATGTGCTCGTTCTCAGCCTAGAAACACAGTACAGACCAGAGTTTAACTTCCTGAGGTATCAGCTCCTATCTTTCTCTAATCCTCTTGTAACATTCATGTAAACAATATGCATGCAGCAGTAACAAACACAGCAGCTCTGCTTTCAGAAAATGGCCATGTCCATCCTGCTTAACAGAGAGGCACTGATTTCTGCAAGGCAAAGGTCTAGACCTGAAGTGCCATCAAGGCAGGGCTTTTCCTTTTAGGTAGAAATGTTATCCAGCCACTCTTTCATGTGCTCAGGCTGGTCATTATTTAGTTAAGAGCACAATACAGCTAGTAAGAGCAAGACAGCTGGGTATCTGCAACTAATCTGTGCCTGGCAGAGACCAAAAATGAGCAATACAGTCTGCTTGTATTTTAGGGTGCTGATATTAAAATCCCAATGAAAAGATTAAAGGAGGAAAAGGACATAATACCTCCAAGGGAAGTTTATTCCCACAGAAGAAATATCTGTGTTAACTTATACAAAGCAGTTTCTCAAGACTGTAGTGATTGTCACCTTGCTGAGATACTTTCCAGCTCCACTTTGCAGAGGTCTGGATGGATGAAAATTACACCCTGGTTCGGGGCAGCCTCTGGCAAAAGTTTATACAGCATCAAGAAATGGAAAAAAAATGTACTAGAAAGTTTCTTGTAGTGAGAGCATTTGTCACTGAGATGTTTCATGGAATAAACCCTGGGCATGGGACCAAAAGAAGTAATTGGACTGGCCATGCTCCATGTTTAAAATACTTGTCTTGGGTTTTTCAAATGTGAAAAGAATATCAGGTCTTTCTTCCAGAGAGCAAAGAAGGGAGGGGTTGATGGTATTTGTTTCCAAGGCTCACATATTCTTTAGGCCTTTACCCTGAACCATGCCACTTTGTCCCTTGAAATGCTGCCAGCATGAAAACCTTCTGTTTATTGCTGCCCTGAAAGCTCTGAAATGCACTAAGCTGCCTGCACAGTGTTGCCAGAGCAGGAAGGAGAAGACAGAAGTGGGCAGAAGCATGTCCACATGGGAGCGTGCCACGTGAGAGTCACACTGCAGCATATAGTCAAATTAGTCCCGGAGTCGTGCAAGGACATTGTCCCCAGAGAGGCACCTTGCTACATGCCTATGGCTCAGGAGAGACAGCAGAGATATTTTCAGCATGTCTTTTGCTGGCAGCTCCTCTGGGACATCCATCTGCCACCTTGGTCCCAAGGGTGCCTCCAGACTTCCAAGAAGCAAAGCCCAGTGCTTTGTGCATAACCTGCTGTCCTTCTCCAGGCTCCTAAGAGCTGGAATAGGGAGGGAAGAAGACAGTATGAAACACAGCGGGAACACTGACAGGGTAGAGAAGACTGTAGCTGGACCTACCACCATGCATCAGAGTTAAGGAGATCACAGCTGGATCTAAGAAGCTGGGGACAAAAAGCCAGATTACATACTGCCAGTCCTGTACAGGTTGTGAGTCGTTTATAAATGCCTCTGCTTCTCAACTCCATGCTGTGGTGTAAGCATTTAGAATTACACATGCAATGGACCCTGCTGACTGCTGAGCTGAGCACCCACCCACCTCATTTCAGCAATGACTCCTATGAGGAGCCCAGGCCACATGGATGGGCCCAGCAAGAGGTTGGGAGGGAGCTGCGAGAGAAAAAAAGCAGATCCACAGCTTTGAGGTTCACCTGGGACAGCACACAATTTATCCTCATGCAGGCAGCCCTCTTGGTGTGTTTGAGCTTGTGTCTGGTTTGAGGGATCCAGCTGCTTCTGCAGGTGTGAGGTGGGATGGGGAAGGCAGAAGTGGCATCTGCCTAGGAAATTTGGAGTCCTACAGGTCTGTGTGTGGAAAAATTGAGGGAGGCTGGCCTGGGCAGTAGGGGAGAGCGTGACAGCTGCATGCAGTCCAGCCTGGACTCGAGAAGCTGCTTCTCATTGTGCTAGTCCCTCAACCCAGTAACTCCCTATGCTGCCTTTCTTAGCTGGGATATGTTGATTAGGACGTGGGGGTTTTTTGTGTTTTTTTGTTTGTTTGTTTGTTTGTGTTTTTTTGTTGTTTGTGGTTTTTTTTAAATTAACCCTCCATACTAATATGCACCTGGAAGGTTTTGAAGTAAAATAACAGCAACTGGAGCCACCAGTTAGCCAAGCAACAATGCAGGAATAACAATAGCCCTGTGATTATGGGACCTACTGCAGTCCCTGATGAGAATGCCCATGCTTCTTAGTGATACCGCAAAGATCAGCACGTTAAAGACTCAGCGAGCTGATGCTGTATTGCTACATACCTGAGTACCCAAGCACACATTAATTGCTACATTCAAGAGGTAATTGAAGGAACTCTGAGCGCCCCTTCCCCTCCAGGCAGCACAGACCACATCTCAGCCCATGCGGCTGCAACTGCAGAAATGCTCTGCCTCCCGAGCTGTGGGAGCAAGCTGAGAGGGATAGATTTACACAGTATTTGTTTGCCAACAGGCGATCTGCCATCAATATTTAAAGCTGAATGAATCTCGAGTGGGATGAAGAGCCCTTCATAAGGCAGCATCCATCATTTTGTTTTTTAATTTTGCACTTGCTCAGTTGCTGCACAGCATTACATGCACGTTGGGTAAATGAATAACAGATAAATAATTCACCAAGTTGCTCAACCTCTTGGTTCTCCCAACTATCATGGAGCTTGGGTAACTGGCACGGGGATTCTGCAAGTACCAAGTGCAGGGAGATGGGTTTCAGGGAGTAGTAGCACATCAGTGCATTACTCAACACTTCTGAGATCCCTCTGCTAACACCACAGCTGCCCAGATGGCTCTACAGAGGCACATAAATGTGTCTTGTCCTCCCAGTACTGCTCAGGCCTCTCAGCAGCCCCTGGCCCATATGTCTGCTTGTTCTGCCTGTGCAGGGCCAGTTCAACAGTCCGTTTCTGCCTCTCAGCCATCAGCACAGCAGGCAGCTCTACTGAGAGATCTTAGCCTTGGTCAGGACTCCCCAGCATGTCACCAGAGCTCTGCTGGGAGAGTCCCTCTGACAATGGAGAGTAAACCTGTCAGTACTTCAGCTTCCCTGGTCCACCTTCACCTTCTGGCTATTAAAAACACAACTGAGCTGCCAGGGATGTGTTTGGTGCAAAGGGCTCACCAGCTCCTACTGGAAGCTGCTGTATGCCCAGGAACTGATTTTTCCCCAGCAGCAATCAGTAGGCTCTGAACTTTTGTAAAGCAGCTTGCTTTGTGCTGCAAGCTTTATAGTTACACCAGGACTTCTGCAACCTCTGGTCCCAGAGGATTGTGCAGTGTCACCTGCTCCAGAGCAATCTCAGGTCCTCTCTGCCTGCAGAAGTGCTGATCTGACATGACAGTTATGACCCAGGTCTGCTCTCGCTTCAGATCTGATTTGAAAGGTAGCTTTGTGCATTTCTAGGTCTCTACATGAGATGTTAGAGCTCACCAGCTCCACCTGGTCAGAAAGAGTCAGTAGGATACACTGCACATCTTATAGCAACAAGATTCCTAAAACATGGATCCTGAAACATGGAAAATAGTTTTGGTATTTCTGCAACAAGGTTGCAGTAAACAGTCATTTCTCAATGGTAAATCACTTCAGCACATCCACAATAATGCTTAGCCTCTGTTGGCAAAGGTATTTTTAGGCTGTGGGCCACCAACATGCAAAGCATATACATGTACAAGAATGAGTACCCTGTAATGTGATGAAGCACAAAGGATGCACAGAAATTCTTTTGGCTTCCACAAGGAGCTTCCTGATCCTCTCCTCACTGCTCTTTTCCTTTATTTCTCCCAATTGCAGCTGACACATAGACATGCATGGAATCTCACTGTAGCAATAAAAGAGTTGCTCAGCAGGAAACGTGCAGGAAATCCCTGGGAAACCCTGTGTCCCCGTGGTGGGAAGGACTAGGGGAAAGCCTTTCCAAAACACCCCACCCAGTAAATCCACAACCTTGCTCTGGTTCCTGCTGTACCACTGCAGTTCAGCACTAGAGGTTAGAGGGGATGCAGCAGTGAAATACTCATGGGGTCAGTGTTAAGGCAAGGAGCAAGGCACTGCTGTGGTAAGAGATCTCTCAAGCCCCACACAAACTGGCACTAAACATTAAGGGA
Organism: Corythornis vintsioides; assembly: GCA_025447755.1. NCBI lineage: Eukaryota > Metazoa > Chordata > Aves > Coraciiformes > Alcedinidae > Corythornis > Corythornis vintsioides. The sequence continues at coordinate 60,067 of JAOEGS010020160.1, forward strand.
GTTTTGACATGTTTTATTATCCTGGGGTTCTTGATTTTATTTTTAATAATAAACAAGAAATCATTCTTTTGGCAGGTGCATGAAGCTGTGCTTTGCCATGAGATATGGTTCAGCATGTGGCAGCCAAGTTCATGGACAAGCGGTGAAGGGTCTTTAATACACTGCATGGATATATCTTTTAATGGGAAAATTTGTGGAGGTGCAAATGAGCAGAAGGCCAAGGTGTAAGAGACCCCTCATCAGCCCCTGTGGACAGGGCTCCCAGCAGTGACAGTTGGGCTTAGGTCTCTTTGGCCAGCACTGTGCCCAGGGTGGATACACAGAGGTACAAGCAGAGATGGAGCATTTCACTCCTATTCTTTCCCCTCACCACAACCCAAGTTAGATAAACAAAAACACAGAATTGAAACAAAGGGTGACCAGATCCCTCTGCTTCCTTGTTTTATTTTGTGTTGACCTTTAATAACTGGAAAGGAAAATGAACTAGAAATTAACTTAAGTGTCTGGTGCTTTCTCCTGCTTATCAAACCCAAGATGCTCAGATGAGCCCAGTAAGCAATTAGTGCTGCAAACCTACAGCCAGAAATTTTCAAAGTCCATTTGCATATAGTTAGGAAGGAAAATGTTGGTTAATTTGTTCTGATTCACTCCTGAAAAAGCTGCTCAAATACCACTGGGGAGCTCAGGCAGGTTATAAATTGCCTTGCTCAAGACTGTAAATATTGCATCCGTGCCTCCCAGTGTGTTTTAAAGACATCTTCATGGGCTATGCCTGTGTCGAAGAGATTTGTTTTAATATTTTACAAAGGAATGCATATTTCATCTGCATAGTGCTTGCCAGGGAGGGATTTTTTATTTTGAAACGTTTCTTCAGCTGTGAGGAGACTAAGTGTGAACAAAACACAGACATACAACTGCAATAAGCCAGTATGCTGCAGCTGCCCTGAGATGTGATTAAAAATGCACAGGGCAGGAGTGAGATAAAATAGAATAATACTTAAAAAAAAAAAAAAAAAGGAGCAGGTGATGCCTCAGTGATGAGGGAAACATTATGCAAAGCACAGCACTGAGCCTTGAGCCCTGTAAATGCACCAGGGACCAGCTGAGTCCAGGCAGAGAAGGACCTTTAAGTGCTGTCTGCTGTTAATTCAAGGTGATCACCTCTCTCCATCAATATCCAGGCATTTACTGATGAGGGTTGGCATAGCATTACCATCAAGGGACCATATGCCTGTTTTTGCATCAGGGGGTGGTCAAATAAATATGTTGATCCCTCCAGTGCAGGATGACAAAGCCTTAAGGCGCCTGGACCTGCTGATGGCCTCTTGTGCAACATTAGCAGCTGATACAACATTTAATCTTTTCATCTAAGTAAGAAGCGTTAAACTTCAAGCAATTGTTTGACCATGAGGGTAACAGATTCAAACTCCCTGACCTTGTGGACTGATCTTCACAGACCCCTTAGAGGTCACCCATGGTCCCCCACAAGTCAAAGGCTAAGCATAGGATGTTGCCCAGGATGTGCAGGGCTCCATTTCTAATGTGCATTGCTGCAGCGTTTGTACACAGGGCTCTGTGCTGTGCTGGTTGATGCTTTCCCAATGGTCTGATCTCCCCAAGCCTGGGAGCTATGGGAAAAAGCTAAATTTTTCTTCAGACATAACCAAATCACACTCTATACACTTGCAGAGGAAAAACGGAATGTAAAGTGAGTACAACTTAGCAACTCTCATGGCCAATAGAAGAGCCCAGCACTGTCACTAAAACAAGCTGTCTCATCCAGAGGTACTCTGATCTTGCAGCACCAGGTCTGCCTGAATAGATACTCCTCAATAGAGCTGTGCAAGTTGGCTCCCCAGCAAGTCTCTGTCTCCTCCATCTTCTTCCCATGGCAGACTGTAGTTACACATGCTCATCAGTGTGCACAGCCAGCTCCCAGTAAGGTATTTGCTGGGGGGAAGAAATGAGACTGAAGTCTGATTCATTTAAAGACCAGAAAGCAACACCTCTGCCTTGCTGGAGCTAAGGATCTACCTGAATAGAGGACTTCTTAGAAGAGAGTAGAAATGTCCCTGGGCCCTGAACACCCAGTGAGACCATTACACTTGCACTGGAGGGTGACTTAACTCCACAAGACCCTACCACAGTGACAACTCCAAACGCCAGTAAAAGCTGCAGACCTCAGATGAGAGAAAATAAGACCCATTCTGTGCAACAAGCAGCATTTTAGGGAGAAAGTTAGCAAGACAAGACCGAAACATCTGCCTTTTAAAGAGCTGTTAACATTTAAAGGATGCCTTGAAGAATTTTATTGGTTCTTTGCTGTGAGTTGAGCTCTGCTGATCTAAATCCGTACTGCCTGCATTTCACAAACACATAGTCTCTGAATTCAGCCTGGTTTAGCTCTGGCCTTTTATTCCTGGGAACCGTGGCCTGCTCTGAAGATGAGAGGAAGCACATAGAGAGAACAATGCAATGAAAAACACCAGGAGCTCAGTCCTTGAAGTTAAAGAAACGGGCATGTGCTTGCAGAGGGTACAATCCATGTGCAGCTCACTGCGGTGATGCTGAGATATTGCAAGCAAATGGCTAATTCAGCAGCCAGCCCATCCATCCAAGGCAGCTAAAAAGTGGAAAGATCTAATAGAAATTGTAATTCACTCACAGCGCTGCCAGGGATGGATTCAGTTTGGAGGATGAAAAGTTTGCCAGTGTTCAGTCTTCCTCTAACAACAGGACATGCTGATGATCTATGCCAAAAAAAGGGCCACTTTGCTCCTCAGAATTTTCCACCTTCCAGCACCTGATCCCCTCTGGCCATGACTAGAGTGGTGACTCTGCTGCAGAGAGAGTCTTTGCAGAAAATCTGGCCAGAGGGCTGGGGTAAGACAGACATTGGTGCCAGGGATCCTCTGTCAGGCTACCCTAGAGGGCAAGAGGGGAGCATGCAGCCTTGTGGATTCACACCAGCATCTGAACTCTGTCAAGGCTTTCAGCCTGTCTATGATGGGCACTGGCAAGGTTTTAGAGCAGCTGGAACCTCAAGCAAAGCCTGGATGCAGCTAGAAAGGGCCCAGCACATTGCTCCTTGGTGCTTCCCCAGGCCATTCACTACTGGGGTACTGATGGGGTTGGTGTGTGTGAGTCCTTGGAGTGGAAGATGTACACCTCAGTTTCTCCCTGCCCGGCTGCCCAAACTCCACTCCCTGTAGTCCATGACTGCTGGCTCCAAAGCACAACCATGTCTACCCTGGGGTAAACAGCAAGTCTGATGAGCTTGGTTTCTGCTCTTCTTTTCTCCTAATGTTCTTCCTAGTATTAGAAGAACTCCTGCATCTATCTCCTCTCCTTGACTGCCAACAAAAAGCCTGCAGAGCACAGGAGGGGCAGCAGGCCCATGCTCCCCAGGGCCCCACTTGAAGCCTTTGAGGGACACCTGTGGTTCCCACAGCTTCTGATCATCAGCAGGACAGAAAAACATTAGCAGTGGGTGATCTTCCTGCTTCTGCTGTAGAATGCAGCTGCCCTGATCTACAGCTCTTCTTTTCTGCAAGAAACTGAGCGTGGCATCTGGCTGCAGATGTTTGGGTGGCCCTGCCTGGCCGCCAGCAGGCAGACCCCAAGGTTTGTAGCTGGATTGCTCTCCCAAACACATAACCTTGTATCTAGATGTGCAAGGGAGGTCTCCAGCAAAGGGCAGGGACGGTGGGCAGGGCACTGCAGTGACACACTTGTTGCATCTGCCTCTGGTTTCATCCCTGTCAAGTGACATAAACAATCAAATCAACATTAATAAGGGCATTTGGTGGGGGCTTTTAGGTTCTTCTTTTGGTTTTAATGATTCATTCAGCTTTCCTCAGCTCTTGCAATCCAAGCCCTGTCCATCTCTTCCTTCCTGAATGAACAAAACCTTCCAGGAGCCACACTAGGACTTCTCAGCACTCTCAGGAGAAATTAAAGGGGTTTGGGCTGCAAGGACCAAAGGACTCTTAAGGAGGGGATGATTTCTCTGTAGAGGCACACAGAAAACCACTGCATTTGCTTGAGCTCATTATTCTTAATTAGCAACTCCACAGACTGAAGTAACTGAGATACTTCTGCTGCCACCATATCCAGCCACATGGCGTTTTGTGATATGACAGCATCATCCTCACCAGCACCTGGCCCCCTCCCACCACTGCTATACAACAGGGATATGCCACCACACCATGGCTGTGAGGCCCAGCTGATGCTCTGCTGATGCTGTAGCCACTATGGAGGGAATGGGGGAGCAGAGAAGGAAGGTGTTTTTTTTTTTCCCATTTTCTTTCTTTCACCAAGTCCTGGCAGCACAGCAGGGAGAAAATCTCCATGGCTGGGGAGCAGAAGCCAGGGCATGCCCCTCACCACTCCAGCCCCCACCTGACAAAAAGGTGGGAGGCAGCCATCTTCAGCTCTGCGTCATGTTGGCCTGAGCAGCTCTCACCCCAGTTCATCTGGAGCAGAGAAACCCTCTAGCGCATCTCGCATCTGTCAGACAGCTCTCCCTCCTCCTTGATGCTGATTTATGGTCTTGTCCAGCTGCCAGAGGAACCCTTTATACCAGATAGCTTTTATCTCAAAATAAGCCCTGGAAAAATACCACAGGCTTTATTTGTCATTTGCTCTGGGAAAGTTTTGAGCTAATAAATAAAGCAACGTTATTTTAAAGGGCAGCAGCTTTCCTGAAAACTTAAACTCAGGTTTCTGACAGAAACAACAATACCTCTATTGCTTAAATACCAATAACGTCAGCTCCTGCAAAATTAGGTTTCTCAGGATGCAAAGAACAAAACTTTGCAAATCAAACTGCTTCACACTCATGTAATTAGCAAGTATCTCCCTGGTGGAAAGTGATTCCTCCACACAATATTTGGATGAATAATACACAAATGCTTTTTGTTTGTTGGTTTGTTTTTTTACTCTTTTTTGATTGTGCACACACACAAACAGAGGCACATCAGGATCTTGGCCAAGTATTGGCCTTTAATCTGCTCTTTATTTCAGTGCAATTTAGACGAGAGGTTTCTGTTCTTAAACCACAGGATACTTCCAAGTATTAATGTTGGTAATAGCAATCCCACTGTCTTACTGACACTAAAACAGAAGCAAGAGATGTGGTCCTGATATGGCCCAAGGACAGCCGAAGACTTCTCACACAGTTTTACAGAGCTGTTTATAGTGTCTGCACAAAGAGGTGGGAATGTTCACTACCCATGGAGGTATGGACACGCAGGAGGCACAGCATCATGCAGGAGAAGGACCCTTCACCATAATCTGGATTTTGCACCCTCATTTTCACACAATAGATCAAGGCTGCCGCATCCTCTACTAAACCTCATTCGAACAACAGCCTCGTGAGACAACCCTCCAGAAACAACTATATTTCCCATTATTCTCCTGGTCTTGGGGGAGCAGATGTGGTTTTTTATCACTTTCCCAGGTGAAAATGTTGACAGCATAATGAAAAAACAAATGGACCTCAGCAAACTCACCCAGTGCTGTTGATCAAGATTGAGTCCCCTTGCTCAGGACACTAAGCAACCACAAGCAGTAAATGAAGCCATTAGAACAATGTACATCCATGTGTGTATCTATGTTTTGATGGCAACTCGTGAAAAGCTGAGCTTCAAAGCTATTTAAACTCTTGAATTGCTTCAGCTCCCAAATTATCAAGAAAAAACCAAAGAACCAGACGACATGCTAGCATAAACCAGCACTGCCTCTACAACCCTCTGAAAACCTCAGTCTTAGGGCTTTGCCCTGACATAGAAGATTTAGACACTTTGGATCTAACCCAGGAGTCCTTAGTCATCTCTCAAAGGCAAAATCCCCGTAGTCTTGCAAAGCACCATGACATTTGTACCCATGAGAGAAATGCAGAACAGGAGCCACAGAAGGGTTTTCCCTTTCTTTTTAGACTGGCTGAGACAGGGGCCTGTGGGAATAGTGGAAAGCCACCTGCATCCAGTGAAGAAAGCAAACACAGCCCTGGCAAGCAAGGCTGGAGTGGGCATGGAGCAGGATCACGTTGCACACAGAACTGTCCACAGATCTCATTTGTCTGCAGCCTGCAGAAGCCCTCTCCTGTGTTAATTTAGTATGAAGCTTGACCAGGACTGTTCACTTGAGGTTGCTGTTGGCATTTCTGCTTTCAAAGTGAATGTTTCACAGGGTGTCTTGTGTTTTTTTTTCACTGGGACTGGTTTCCTAGTTTGATGGGAAACGTGACTTCATTGAAATGTGAGAATTCTGAATTCCACCCCCAAGACACATTGCAATGATGCTCTGGGATAGAAAATAGCTCACAGTCTGTTTTTATGTTCTCTTTCCCCTCTATACTATTTTAACATTGTTTCTCAATGGTTCAGTAACAGCATGCATGATACACTCCATTTCTCTCAGCACAGTGAACCAGAATTTTATGCATAAAACAATCAGAGAGCAACTCTTCACACCAAATGAGACACTAAACCTCACTAGAGTAAAGCACTCCCCCCTTGGCTTGTCAGTGAGTAAGTCATGAAGTTTTTGAAAACTTCATAAAGTAAAGGAATCCCCACTGCTTTAAGTAAAACTTCCTTGTGTCCTTTCTTAAGGATTCCTAATGATGCTGTCCACATAGGGTGGTACGGCTGTGAGCCCTGGATCTGCTCAGCCTTGTTAGTTTGCTGGCCTTTGACATTTTGGCTTTATCTCCTGCTCTCAACTCACATAAGACACAAAAATTTCCTTTTTTTTTTTTTTTTTTTTTTTTTCTGTTTAGAAAAATTTCATGGAGCATATCATATTTAGTGTTATTATGAGACAAACACACGACTGCCAGCATCTGCGGTCAGGGCAAGAAATATT